>JAXGGA010001796.1:0-139822 GCA_038373865.1 Uloborus plumipes
AATTGATTTTTCGGCTGTTTGTATGTTGTTAGGTACATATGCACGTGCTGACAGGTCGAAAAAACTACGCGACATTCATTCAGGGGTGAGCAAAGTCAAAATTTAGACCGAAATTTGAGTGAAATTTTTTTCGTGATCACAATACTTCCTTTACTACGTAAAAGGAAGTAAAAATGAAGTAAAATAACCAAATTCCTTATTTTTCACAGGAAGTTCTTATTCGTGTTTCAGTTTGAAACAAATATTTAGTGGTAGTAATAACTAAATTAAGGACAGGAGTTGCTTAACCACAAAATATACATACTTTATTACAGCGTACCAGAGGGCTACCGTTCCTGCAAACTGTCGCTCAACGTCAGTCGGAACTATAAGCAGTTCCGTCATTTATTTCTCGCTTGCTACATACTACACCAATGAATTTAAAACTATGTTTTGATGCATATTTGATTTATTTAGTTTGTTATTTGACGTAAAATCTTACTTTATTATTCATTTAAATTTGAAGAAAAACAGATTTATTACAGCCTCTGCGGCACGGCTTAAAATTGTGGGAGTAATCTAATTATTTTCTGGTGCAAGTTTTACACTAGATTTAAAAAAGAAGGGGGTGAAACTTGAGAAAAAAATCTAAGTTGAAAAATAAGGACCATCCTAGGGTATATACTCGATGCACTTTGCAGGAAAACCATAAAAATCCATGAAAAAATCACAATTATGTATCATACTATGTTTTTAAAATCCAGGGAGGTTCAATTGTCCCTTCCCGAATACCCAAATGATGATCCTGACTTAATCATAATAAAAAGCGAGTATTCGGTGTACTCATTTGATCCAGATAAACGAGGTTCTACGTTCTGGTGTATATTTTCTGTTATAATTCGCTTTAAAAATATTTAGTGCTGCCATCTATTGGAAGAGTGCTATTTATGAACAAAACTTCTGCATGAGTTTTTTTTTTGGTACTTACTGCTTTCTCTTTTAATACCCTTTTGGGCTTTTGGCCTTTCAACTTAAATCTTCTTTTTTTTCCTTTTTCAATAATCAAACTTATGATTTATACATTCAATAATCGACACAATATTCACAGCTTGTTTCCTCTTTAATCGTTTTCAAACTCTCAGTTCAAAAGCTAAACTTCTATGCATCCTATATTGTAAACGCATAGTCTTAAGGCAGGCATAGAAGCAAGAGTCCTGATAACATTACATGCAAACACTGAGCAGCTAACAGGGAAACTATTTGCTTTTTACAGCGGGTCAAATCATGTTTTTCTTCGCTTGATTTTTAAAGCCTAATTTCATTAGAGAAGTTGATTTACGTTCTATACGGCTACTGCAGTTGCAGAAGTGATAATAAACATTGACATAAACGGAAGATATAACTGTACAATAAAAAATACCTATAAAGGCATTTTCGTGTATACTATGTACTTAAGATGTTGCCAAATCATTCGTCCTAGCTCCTCAATGTTTGTACTTTCAATCCATTGCATTGCATTTTTAAGTTTTATTCGGGCAAATAATTTTCCTACATGATGTGTAGTTTTCTTTACTATAATCTTCACCGTAAAAGATTAATTTCATAAATAGTACACTTAAAGTATGAATTATATTATAAGGTAAGTGCATCAAAAACGGACACCTTATAGTCCATAGCTAGTATCTCACTCATTTTTGACTCACTTGGCTCAAAGTTTTGCACCTTTTTCACATGACTCATAAAAAATAAGAAATAAAGAAATCCGTTGAAAATTTAAGCTTCAATTACGTTTTCAGCAGTTTTAACAAATAAAAGAGATTTTTCCTCATTAGGAACACGTGCTCTCAATAAGGCTAACTTCAAAAATTCATATTACTGACTACAAAATATACTTCTCCTTCCCTGCCTCCATGCTCTTCCCTATTGCCGTTGCGACATTCGCTATAATGTAAATCCGCCACTGGGTGAAACAGCAATTTACATTGCAAAATTCAGCAATGTTAAGCAGATTTTTAAAACTTAAAATATCCTGATTAAAAGGAGCTTATCTTAAATAACCAGATGAAAGGGATTGCATCAAGAAAGGGATAGATTAGATAAGGAGATATATTTGTCCTCGTCTGGGTAGTGTGCTTCCTGCTACCTGTTTTCCTAAGCAAATCATATGTTAAATGCTGGTGAAAATCAATCAAAAGAAAGAAAAATTATACATTAAATAAAAAACAATGTGTTTTAACTTATTTATCATGCGGAAAATTAGTTTTAATAGATGGATTTTCAGAAAGTTTAAATATTTTAATCATTTTTAAAATACTTTATTTCTAATGATAATATAGCAATTCTTGATCAGGATATGTGATTATATATCACATGCCAAACGTAGAAACATAAAAAAATTGAATTCTTAGTAATCAGGAAATAAAAAGCAACAGATTTTTTTTCTTAGAACTTATAAGAACGTTTACTGTAACATGGCTTCGGAAAGTTTCTTGTTCTGAAGCAACTGGTAGCCAAGGCATTTTTTAGGCTCCTAGAGCTTGTCGGACACCGGTGGTAAGTGTCAGAAGACGTTACTTTTCATTTACTTCTTATTTTGTTTTCAGGCAATTCCATGACAACTTTCACGATAATATTTTTTTTACTAATTTTAATGAAATAATTTTATAAATTATTTCACTCATTATATTTTCTTCAGTATGTTTATATGAGCCAAGTACAGATATTCTGTGTTTTATTTAAAATATGTGGCCCTTTTTTTTTTTACAGTAAATAGACTTAGAAAGCTCTTTTCATTCCGTCACAACAAATAAACTTTAATGTTTTTAATCCAATGCGTGAAAAAATTGCTGTTGTTATTTCTGCTCAGGATTTCGTAAAGGGAGGGATTTTAATATTTTTTTCATCCTTGCTCGCATGGCTATTGAAATATATCAGTGTGCCAAGTAATTAACTTCTGTTTAATGACCACAATGAGGGGCGCAGAGGAAGAGACGTTCAATATCCTATCAAAACCTTTGGTTGTATGTCGTATTACCAATATTTGTATAGCATTTAATATGTCATGTAATGATTGTTGTGATCTTTGACCCCCAAGCCCGATTCACAATAACAAGGTAAATCGCATTGTTCATTCATTTCACTGCTTCTGAATCCGGTTAAAGCATTTTTAATGTTTTGTATTGCCTAACTCTTCAGCTGTTTCTCAGCCACTGTTTTTCCACAGTATGATTTCAGCAGGTAAAGATAGGATAATCATAAATTACAGCAAAAAATTAAAGTAAAATGTTTGTTTTTTGAATTTTTAAATGCAAATCAAGTATACATTTTCCTCATTTCGCTTTTTTTTTCCCCCATATAGTATATTTTTCATGCTTTAACTATTGCCGCATTTCCGATGAAATGCAGTGAAATATATGCCAGTCTCAATGAAGATATTTTCCTTGTAAATTATGTTTTTCATTCAAAATTCCAAACATTCAATTGCCATCTCATTTAACAATAATCATACAAATGTACTATGTCACATTAATTATGCTATATCTATTAATTAATAAATTCCATTCTGGAGAATTAAAATTTATGAATGCTTAGCTGGTTGCTCGTCAAAAGATAAGTACGAAATTATAAAAATTCGAGTTAGAGGTAGAAAAATTACACTGAAACGAAGATTTCACAAAAAAAAAAAAAAAAAAAACCTACTCAACACCGAAAAATTGTAAAATCTCAGGAGCCATTAAATTACTTCAGGTCTTAGGCAAATTATTTCTCAGAATTTATAGGAAAATTCAGTATAACGAGGCTTCTGAAACTGAAAGAATCTCGATCTGAATGAACTCTTTGCCAAGGTAGTTTTTTTAGTCGGTCGGGCAACCTGGCACGCGGGATTTTCAGACCCTGATAATCATAACAGAATTGAAACTAAGATATTTTTACGAAAAATTTTACAATGCATATGCTCCGTCTCCATCCCATCATTGCCTACAAAATTTCTGACTAAATATATTTGGTGCTGCCATCTATTATTCAGTCATCTGAATGAAAACGAAGTTAAAAGCGGAGGAGCTCGACATACATCAGTTGCCAATTTATTTACTTTATCAAGATGTTTTTCTTCAACCCAATGTGAGAAAAATGCATCTCGTTTTTTTTCTGACGGATTAATTTCTTCACAATAAGCACTATATAAAAAATGAAAAATAAATTAATAAATAAAATTTTAAAAAAAGTTCTAGAAAACATTTTATTTTGCAGAGAAACTCCACCAGGTCAGTCATTCAAGAATTTGTCAGGGGGAACAATGGGTGAGGGCTCAAGGTAAATTCTCCCAAAAAATAAAAAAACCAAGCCTACCTACATGTAAATACATTGATTTCCAAAAGGGGGGGGGGAGATTTATTTTTGAAAGAACAATTTCTTTACAATAAGTTAATGGCTGAAAAGAACCGACTTTGGGAAATCAATGTATTTGTATGTAAGTAAACGTGGTTTTGCTAGTTTTTTGGGGTAATTCACATTGAGTACGCACAGTTTGCCCCCCCCCCCCCCCCTTGGAAGAGTTTGAAATGAAGGCCTACACTCAGAACTCTTTTTATTCACAGAATTACTCTCAAGGAAATATCTTCTTTATAGTATTTGTGCAGTTGCTTTTATTCAATCATTATGTTTTCAAAGTCATTAAAAAATAATGATTTATACGAATTGCGGGTGTGGCAGTGCAAACCATTGTTTTCAAAATACAAATTTTTTTTTGAAAGCAGATGCTTTATATCATGATTCATAATACATCTTCAGATTCAAATATATATCTGGATTGTAAAAAGTTTAAAATTTCGGGAACAAATCGTGAATTTAAACGTAAAAATGTTACATCCGTGGAAATGGATGGAAGAGCGCAGAGTTATTGTGGAGCAAAGTCATAATTCTGTTGAAATGCTGCCTGTCGTACCCCCATTCTGTTAAAAGCTTAAATGGAATATCGGTTAGAGATGTCTTTCAAAAAATGTTTTCAATTATTCACTTGTGAACAAGCCTGTGTTACATATGAACAAAATTAGAAAATGCAGGACAAGCATCATATTTCAAAGAGAACTCTCTTTAATATAAAACATGCCAATTACATTGACGAGTTTGTTAAGAGATTATTCAGAGTAAGTTTTTAAAGCGATTTTTTAATTAAATGAAAATATTTCATGTGTTTATATTTCCGTAAGTATTATGTAACTCGAAATTGTTGACCAACCATTTAGCAAAAAATAAATAAATAAATAAATAATTAAAAGTAATAAAATAAATATATATATTTTAAAATAATAAACAATATCAAAAATCAATATTTTTTTAACACATAAATGTGTTTCGAGATGTTGTGCTCACAAGTGCTCCATTCTCTGATTTAAAACTAACTAGCAAAAATAAAGAATTCTTAATTGAATGAAAGAAAATTTAAACATCGACGGATTTTTTTTATAAATAGTCATATACTATATTACAATACCTAAGTTTAGCTTATTAGCTAGTTTAAAATATATTTTCACGTGAAGAAGACAATGATAAAATTGAAAACAACACCTGCTAAAACAAAAAACTTGTAACCATAAAAAGATAAAATTGCTCATTGCTCTAAAAATTGGTTCAAGAGGTAGAACTGGCACTGACTGTACTTAGGAATTATAAAACTTGTTTTATTCTTGAAAATATCTTAATAAAACATACCATGTTCACATGTGCCCAACTTTTCCTTACATTTTTCATTTTATCTTAATATATAAAAATTACGTGTCCCTGTGTTTGTGGCCAATGGACTCCTCAGCTACTGAACCGATTTTAACCAAATTTTGCTAGAGTTTCAGTTTGGTCCAATTTAAATGATAGGATAGTTTTTATCTCAATACATTTTTTATTGCAAATTATCTATTTAGCTACCAGCTTTTCTGTATTTTTGGCTTCTATAATATAAAATCTGCTGCTGGGTTGTCAGTTGCTTCGGAAGCAAAAAGCAATAGTGGAAACGATCAAGGATGTCGAATCGGTTTCTGGCATATTCGTCCCGATTCTCTTAATTTAAATTGTGCGTGTAAGTATTATTAAATCAATATTCGGAAAAGTATTATTTGCTTTCTTCTCCCTTACTTAATTCAATTTATTAATGCAGTTTAGATACTTAACATATGCTATTTTGTATGTTTTAAAAATATTTTTCACTCATGTTTAGGTACAAATATTATTTTAGGAAAATTATTTTAGTGAAAAATATCATACTTTTTTCGAGCTTTGAGTTATAAAATATTCATATTGTTTAGTGATTAGTATGTCAGGTGTATTTAGACAAAGAAAGGCTCACTGCATTATGTGATCTTTTTGCCTGTGTAATATTTAAATTTTTAGTGATTTAGTTCAGAATTGTATTTGCTATGCGTATCCATCTGCAGCAATAAATTTGCAAATTATCGTTCAACAATACATTTGGTCTTTACTATTCCAAAAACAAATTCTAGTTTGAGGGGAAATGTAGGAGGGAAAATGTACCGTTTTATGGTGCGAAGATTAAAATTATTTCTATACACACAATTTTTACCGTCACATTGCTTTGTAACATAAATATACACCTCATAGTTTGCGATTCAAAATTCGACTGTTTCGTAAATATCGTACCTTTTCGGGTTTTTAAGCTATACAATATTCATTTTTTTGTGATTTTGTATTTCAATTGTATTGTAATAAAAAAAAGGTTTTACTGTAATTTGTGAACTTTTACCTGTGTAATATTAAAACTTAGAGTGATTTTGCTCGGAATTGTATTTTCTAAACGTACCTCTCTGCATTCATAAGTTTTCAAATTATTACTATTATAGCTTATTTTTTATTTTTTTTCCTTAGTAAATACAAATGTATTCTTGGACGACAATTTGGACATTTATAACCGTAGGTAGTACGGTAGTTCGCTCAGTATATAAAATTTTTAACTAAATCATACCTTAGCACAGCAACGCCTGGCCGGGTCAGCTAGTCTATTATATATTTATGTAAACTCATTTTTTAATGTGCACCTGTTATAAAATAATTCATGATAGAAAGAATAAAAGCTTATTTTTATTTCATAAAAACACCAATTCACAAGCATACCTTTTCTAGGGAGATTCAAGAATGAACTGCACCAATCTTATTCTTTCAATGTCACAGAATTATCTTAAATCCTAATTTAAATAAATAAAAAAATGAATAAACATGTACTGAGATTAAACTACAAATTAAAAAAAAAAAGACCCTGATCGCCAACCTCATATTAAAACGAGCTTCACTGGTCAGAAAGCATTTTAAATTTAAATATATTCAATTGTTTTCGAGAGGACATGGTAAACACGGAAAAGCAAAGATAATCCTTACTAATAAAATTTGCTAATGGTAAAAGCAGAATAAAGATGGAAAATTGAAAATCCTTTTAAAATCCTTATATATTAAATTGAATTACAAGAATTTTAATTGTTAACAAATAGAAACTGCAAGAGATAAATATTTTTATATCATTGAGATTTCTTTTCTTGTCGGCCAACATTGATATCGGTTTCCAATCGCGTAAAACAAAGGCTTAGCTGCATTTGTTGAAAAAACGTTATAATTCGAGTTCTGTATGTAACATAGAAGTTCCTAACACATTCTATCAGACGCATAAATTTTTCTTTTTTCTTTTAGTACTATTGGTTTAAATTCTCAAGTATGTTTTCACTTCAAAAATCGAGAAAAACCTTTTAAAGGTTTCTAATTAATATCTTCGTCAATTAATGTCGTGCGAGCGCGACCTAGCTAAGAAAATTTTCAATCAACTCTCCTTTCAAAAAAGGGAAATATTTTAAACATTTGTTCATCCGTTAAGGCGCTAGAGTACTAAAGACAGATACAGAAATACATAGACACGTCAAACTTATAGCCCCTTTCCTTTTTGCGTCGGCGGTTAAAAAGGGCTGTAAGTGAATCTTTATTTGTAATTGGTGCATTGAATTTTTACTGAAAGCAAAAAAAGCTTCTTGTTACTGAACCGATGACAATCAGCATTCTCACTAAAACAGGTTACTTGAACGTTCGCTTATCCGACGTATGAATGATGGGGGGAAACAGTGGTCATATTTGGATTCAGGGTATCACTTTGCATAAGAATTAGCGAGAATGGTGCGTCAGAAACATTTTACGAGTTTTCTTTCCTTTTTTTTTCTTTCTTTCTTTCTTTTTTTAAAATCTCTTTTTAAAACTCAGAATTATTTTGCAACTCAGTTTTTTCGTGATTGATTTGACTCAAAATTGCTCAAAAATGACTTAAAAAGCTATATATATTCCAGTACAAGTGTGATGCGCAGAAAAAAACGCAACAACCGCCGGCCGCCAGGTACCCGGCATGTTGCTCAAAAGAGCATAGAGAAAGATATATATCTCAGACGCCAGCTGACGCCCCAGACGCCCATATAAGAGCCAGACGCTTAAAAATTTGACTACGCTATTTTGAGTTGTTTTTAATTCTTTTAAGGGGTCTAATACACTCTAAGGGACCAAAAAATTGATTTTTTTTTTAATATTTAACCTTTATTGGAAGTGAAAAATGATGGGAACATTTTAAAACAAACCCCATAAAAAATTCCTAGTAGAACGGAAGATATGAAGAAAATAGCAGAAGCAGAATTTTGCAAATAGCCTTGTTTACCTTTACGATATATGTGTAACACTGACTTTTAAAGTTGATGTTCTCAAAACTATGTTTTTACTCATTGCGCTTAGCATTTCTCGGAAACGGATAATCTTAAGTGTACGAAATTTTAAACAAGTGTTCATGTGCTAATTATGCTTACTTTAATGAACCAAAATTTTTCTTGTGTTAAAACTTTTCAAATTGTAGTTATAAAGTGCTTTAAGAAAATGCATCAAAATTTAAATTTCGAAATCAAAAATTCAATTTTGTGGGTGAGGAATATTTAATAATTCTAATTCTTCGTCATTTTAAAGATACATTATTTTTCTACTCTAGGGAAAAAATTAAGTTGATATCTCTAGTTTCACAGAAAAGTTTGGCTGCACACCGTATGTTTTAAATTACCGGCTAACAAAAAAATTCACTTTATTACAATAATTGTTTAAAAACTTCAAAAATACCCATGACTTACATTTTGGTATCAAAAAGACTAATAGAGTTGCCTTTATATTTGCTTAAAATTTCATTTAAAAAAGCAGATCTAGAAATAAGTTACTTTTAAATTAACCACCTTTTCGACAGATCTTCATCAGCGAAAGGGTACCAGACTCTTTAACCTCAGTACTTTTACTTACTTGTAAGAGTTTAAGGCTGTCTTCAGTCGTATCATATTTCACTGACCTTTGGATCAACGCATCAACCCTGCCGCATCCAGGTCACTAGCGTCGGTCTCCTTGTACGCTAAGAAGAGCGGTGCCAACGGAGCGAAACTATTCAATCATTTGTCAAAAAGTCTACCGGACTGTGGCATTCCAGCTTTACTTAAATCTAGTGTGTCGCCAAGTATATTTCTGTCAAGTCGAAATGAATAAAATGTGTTACATTTTTGTATACGCTAACTTAATTTACGTATAATATTTAACTGTCCTTTATTTTAGTGTTGCTCATACGTACATTCGTTTGATTCTATATATATATATATATATATATATGTATCAGTGGCGTATCCAGGAATTGATTTTGGGGGGTGCATATCGAACATCGACACTGTGATGAGAAAGGAAAAAAACCAAGAAATATGGTGAAACTTTAAAAACGCAGTATTTCGATTTAATTTTTTCTATTGAACATTGCTCAAAGATTTTTTTTTTTTCACAAAAATGAATATCATGCAAGAACAATAAGGAGCGGGAACATCGATCATTTTCCTCTTACATTTCCACAATTACAGAATAACAATGAGTTTTGCTTCTTATTGTCGAAAACAGAAAATAATATGACAATATTTCAATGTCCATAAAGTATTTTTCATTGAAAAAACCTGAAGCATATTTACATGAAGGTTACATGTTTTTCAAAATTGGGTGCCACCATTTTTTATACATTCTTACAAAATCTTGGAGGGTGCATTAGTCCTTTGACACGCCCCCTGGATACGCCACTGATATGTATATATATATATGTGTGTGTGTGTGTGTGTGTGTATTTATAGGGGCGTGCACATGGGGGGAGGGGGAGATGTGACACCTGTTGGAGCGATTCTGAGCCTGATGAAGAGGACCCCAAATTTCAAAAATAATGTAACACGAAAACTCTTTATTTTATTTATTTATTTATTAAATATAATTTAAACATAAACTTAATTGAAGGTGTTAGGAAACTTTTTAATAAGATAAGATATTAGTAAGTACATTTATTTAAGAGCTCTGCCAACGCTTGGAGACTTTTTTTTAATCAAAAATTGATTACTTGCATGTGTTTTTTAACTAAAGAGTGTTTCGAAGTTGGAAAACAAACAAAAAATAATTATTCTTACCAACTGTTTTAACATTGAGAAATTTGAGCAAAAAATAAGCTTATTTTATTGTTCACGTCAAGTACTCTATGTACTCATTTCAACTTAATATACTTAAAAATTCCTTATGTACGTAACTGCATTACTTGTTGTAATACTGCTTCTGTATATTACTTACCTATGCTTTGAACTAAAAGTTTTATTTCCGACCTAAATTTTAAAAAAATGTGGCAATATATGGCTTCTAAAAGGAAGAAGAAAGAAAAATGTCCGGAAAAAACTGCATAAAATCAGGGTTGAGCATATGAAGAAATAAACTAAAAATCGAAAGCTTAGTGTTAAAACGTGAGAGCTTAAACAGAATAAAACTAAAACGAATGTCACGGAAAACAATACATCATTTTCATATAAAAAAAGCACCAGAACGGCGCTCCGGTGCCATCAATGCTTCCTTGATAGTAAGGTATTCTTTATAGGCTGAATCTGGGGCAAGATTTTAAGGGGTGACAGAAAACATCTTAACAACCAAGAATGCATAGTAAACGTATGGTTGCAAGCCCAAAATCGACGCACTACATGCAGACGAAGTAATACACTGACAGGTGTGAAACAGGTTCACAAAATAATTTAGCAGAAACGATTTTAAGCTACAAGTTTTTAAGAAAGGCTTAAAGCGGTTGCTTATCGGCGAAATCTTCACAGAATGGGCCGTTATAGCGACGGTCAGTGCGCTGTCGTTACAACGCATATGTTACTGCTGCTCGCTACGAATGTTAATTTAAACCTATCTTAACAACTAAAATGTTACGTAGAATCGTCTTGCTTTATAAATTTGTTTCCTGTTCCACACCCTTCAATTTCTATCTTTATGTGCATGTAGCGCGCCAGCCAGCTTTACGTTTATGATCATATGTTTAGTGTATATTCTTGCTTCTTTGGGAGTTTTCTATTGTCCCGAAAAGTTTGGCCTCATTTCGAGAGGTTAGATTCCCCCAGTGGAAAGCTAGATATCAACAATAGTTAGCTCTCTGTTTTTAACCACTTTCAAGGGACCCCAAAAAACCTCCTTAAATAGAGTGGTCCGTAAACTGAATTTTTTTCAAAAATTCCAAGAAACAACTTTTTTTTTACTCTTCAGGCCTTGAGCAATCTATATAGTTTTTAAATATATAGTCATTGCTTTGTACAATAGTACAATATCCTCAGCCGGCCACCTTGTCTGGTGGTCAAAGAAGTCTGACTCGGCTGGAGTGGTCTCGGGTTCGAATTCCGGCTCAGACATGGATGTACTTTCTTTCTCTTGTCCTTGTCTTTTCTTTGTGTGAATCTGTTGTTGTCATGTGAAAAGTTGCATACCATATGAACGGGTTCCTATTGCATGTGTGTACTGTGGAATCTCTTCAAAATACGATACTGTTGGAAAAGTGAAGCAGCGAACCCCAAATTACCAGTCTAGCTGGCACAAGACAACAAAATCCTCATCATCAGCGAGACTTTTGACATTTTTTTTTAAAACACTTTTCAGGTGTAGTATCTTCTGTGATGAAATTTACATCGCAATCACAGCAAGTAGAAACCTTTTCAATGCTCAATGTCAAATGCAAGACTCAGTTTTTAAACTTTCGAATTTCTTTTTTGTTAGTTAAGTTCTTTAAACGTTTCTTTCAGTAAGGTTTCCTGCGAGAAGCTTTCATTCTGCGAATGAATCCTAATAGATGCAACTTCAAATTGAATTAGCTATTAAAAAAATTAAAAATCATATTTACCCAAAAGCATGTTTGGAGGGTGTGTAAACCTAAAAAACAATATTGCTGAAAAGCAAAACATGAATGATCATCCATTAATGTACTTTCTCAGAAGTATATATACTTTCAACTCTAAGTTGCCAAATAAATCGCCATTAAACAGAAACATTGTTGACCTGATACAGGAGTTTTTGAAATAATGTAGTGTCCGGGACAGCGAAAAATTATGTTTAAGTAGTACGTCGTTAAGCAAAGAATCAAATAATCAGAAGTGGTAAAATTGACTTCAATGGAAACAAATTTGATGCATGTAATAGAAAATTATGAAAATACTGGCGAGAGATTGAAAAATAAATTTTCATTTCGAAAGGATAATCTTTTAATTTTATTAATTATCCCTTAATTTGCTTTCAACTGAGTAACAGTTAAAAAACATTGCAGAACTCCGTTCATATTCCTTCCACAATAGCTTAAAATGAGCTTGAACAAATATAGCTCCTGGAGACGGCAGAAGGTAGCGGTTTCTTTTCCTGAAAGGGTTGACTTCCGCTGAAACTTCACACGCGACGAGAAAGATTTTAAGTTTTTAGTTTTTGAAATGGATGCACTGCGCCGTCTGCCGCTCTTGAAACTTTTGTTCCGCAGTATATTGCAAACAATAAACAGTCGATTTTACAGTATAATACTGAAAGCAGAGGCTTCAGTTTAAAACTGTAAAAACACAGTAATAAACAGTAAAATTAGCTATTTTACAGTTTATTAGTATAAAACTAGCAATTTTACAGTTCATTACCGCAAAATCAGCAATTTTACAGTTCATTAACATAAAATTAGCTGTATTATACTTGTCCTATATAGGAGAGACGCGACATGCTTTAAAATTTCGCTAAAAAGAACATCAGAATTATGTGAAAAAGCAACAATTTAATAAGCATTAACATTGTTGGGCTACGAATCATTCTTTCGATTTTAATTCTTTTCAAATTGTCCAAAAATGCCCCAACTCTTTCCATATTTTGAAGCACAGTTCTGACTTAGTTAACGATCTAAATGCTATTCCTTATTTTTCTGCTGTCAGTCTTCTTTTATATTAGTCATTTTTAAACTAATTAACGGTTTTATTTATTTTTAATTAATTAATTTATTTTTTAATCAATTAATTTATTTTTTAATTTATTTATTGATTTTTATTTATTTTATTTTTTTAATTCATTTATTTATGTATTATTTTATTTATTTCTTTCAATAATATAATTTGCGTTTCCGTTTTATTTTTCATTCATTTATATTATTTTTGTTTATTTTTTATCATATTGTTGACATTTTTCCTATTTCCTACTTGTCTTTATCTTTTATTTTTGTTTTCCGATTTCCCGAGTCACTTTTTTTCATTCTGCATTTTTTGTCGTTCTTGCAGTTAACAGTTTTAATTTGGTGGGTTTTTTTTATTATTATGTTAGGCTTATTGTGTCGCCAATTGAATTCTTTCTGTTCGTTTCGGACCTGGTAGAAAGCTTCTGATCAATCTTTATTTTCCTATTGGCTCCTTATTGGCTTATAATTTTTATTGGTGTTCGGATAATTCGCTTTGTCTACTTTTTAAGCTGTTCGCTTCTGTTTCCGTTGTTTTTGTCGGATGTTTGTGCATCCGTAAGCTCACAATTTTTTTGCATAGAAAAAGGCTTTCCTTGTAACGCTGAAACACGTGTCTGCAGTATCCCTGCGTATTTGTGCTCTTTTAACGTTGCATTTATCCTTTACATTTGTGCTGAAAGGCATTTATATATTTCATCTTTTTAATGGTTTGATGAAAGGAAAAATCATTTTTCTTAAACATGAAATAAATGAGTACACTTATATCAGAGCTTTACAAAATAGTTAGATCAAAAGAAGTTTTTTGTATACTTCTTACATTTTAACTCTAAAGATTTTCTTCCCAAAATGATAGGTAAAATTCTTTATAGTCAGTAAACTTCTTTTTCAACTGATGTTTGTGAAAATTGCAACACCATGAAGGAATCGTCATAATTGAATGAACATTAATACACAGCTGAGTGATAGTGGTAGAAATAAATAATTAACCTTAGAAAGCCCACAAACAATGAAAAAAATATTGAAATTAGTATTTTGTGTAGCCACCACACGCTGCAATAAGTGCTGCTACGCAACGTGGCATGGAGTCAAACAAATTTTTAATGTCTGCCTGATCAAGAGCCTTCCATACTGTTTGTATGCGCCCCAAAGTTCGCCTGTAGAAGCAACAAGACGAGGATCACGAACGAGACGCCGACCAACGAAATCCCAGACATGTTCAATCGGCGACATATCCGGGAAATACGATGGCCAGGGAAGAAGCTGAACCTGCTGCGATGCAAGGAAGGATTGAACAGTCCTAGCGACATGGCGGCGGGCATTATCCTGCTGAAATACAGCACCAGGCAAGCCTTGGAGGAATGGGACAGCTTAAGGCTCTAGAACTTCACTGATGTACCGGTTGCTGTTCAGGTAACCCACAATTCGCAGCAATCGAAATCTTCCGTGATATGATATAGCACCCCAGACCATGACGCCAGGTATTCGTCCACTGTGACGTTCGATAATGCACTCTGGAAGGTGGTGTTCACCGGCATAGCGTCGGACGCGAATGCGGCCATCATGGTACCACAAATTAAAGCGGGATTCGTCAGAAAACACAACATACAGCCAAGCAGCACGCCAGTCCTTACGCTGATTGGCCCTTTGTAGCGCAGTCGGCGATGGTTTAGCGTGAGGAGGATCCTATATAAAGGAGTCCTTGCGAGCAGTCCAAGCTGCATCAGACTTTGACGAATTGATGAAGCACACAATGAAACACCTGTAGCTGTTACCACTGCGCTGCCAGTTGTCTAGAAGAAGCTGTACGGTCCGTCAGCACCATGCGGATCAGGTGTCTATCATCGCGCACTGACGTCACATTTCGGGGTTCACTCCCGGATTTCCGAGTTGTCCGACACTCGTTCGTCCACTGCTTCCAAACACGCATCACTGTGCTGCTATTACGCTGCACACGAGGGGCTACTTTACGATGAGGCAATCCAGCTTCACGAAGGCCGATGATCCTCTCCCGTTCAAACTCCGTAAGTTGTTGAAACTTCACTCTTTTTCATCGAAGAGGCATAAGCAACGTCTGAGCTAACATCTATCACAAGCAGATAACCACCTATAACCATACACGCTTTGCTGCAGCCGTCTATTTATTCGGATAAATCCGGCGTTCAGAGGGCGCAGCTCAGCGTGCGCATGCGCTACCGTCCTAAAATTCTAATCATTTGCATATCATACCCTACTTTGCATTTGCTGAAACTTTCAGCCCATTCGGGCAAGTCCTTCACGGTGTTGCAATTTTTAAAAACATGAGCTTAATTTTGAAGAATAATTTAACTTGTTTTATATATTTGCCATGAATTTATACAACTAAGGAAATTTAAAAACAGTAATTTTATTAATGTATTAAAAGAAGAAAAAAAAACTCCCGAAAAAAGAAAAAAAATCGTAAATAAGAATGATACGAGAGTTGTTGTTTTTTTTTTTTTTTTTTTTTCATCTCCGATAGGCTATAAAAAAACAACGGAGGAATATACAAAAATTATTTTATAATTAAATATATTTTATTATGTACAATGTTGGCTTTTCTTCTAAATAATCATCTTGACACTTGAAGTATTTTTTATATCTGTGAACAAGCTTTAACCCATTTATGCCCAGTAGCATAAAAACAGGGCCGCTTGTTAGTTACTACATACAAAAATCTTTAATGGGTATATCATTTTACTAAAGCTGTTTTTCACAAGTTAAATAGTCCTTCTTCTTGAAAAAACCAGTTAGAGTCACAAGTTGGACGTCAGAGTTATTTATTGAGAGCTATTTTCAGACAAATCAGTCAAGCAACGATCCAGCATGGGTAGCCACAGAAAGTAAGTTTTTTTCTGTGAACTTATTTTTCATAAAATTAAACTATATTTTTAAATGATGTGCTTAAATTGATCAGAGATGCCTTCTGTAATGTTGTTTTGCAAAAGTAAAGTCAAGTAAGATCGTATTTTGCTCATATTTCTGCCTAGTGTCCCATAAACAGGACGTTAAATAACTTAATAAATATGGCAAAGGTGATCTATTTTGCACCTAAAATGTATGTAAACCAATCCAAGTAAGAGTTTAAAGCAGATAAACATTAAAAAAAAAATGTTAAAAAAAACTTGGGCATAAATGGGTTAAAATACCCTTCTCATAAAACGTTGCCGCCAATGATTGGAAGTGAGTTGTGACGGTGTCTTTGAAATCCACGCCACTTTGAAAGCACGATGCCTCTCCAGACTCAAAGCAGGCGTCCCCTAGCCCCTGTTTCAGTTCGGGGAACAGATAGAAGTCACTTGGAGCTCGGTCGAGATTAAATGGTGGGTGTTCAAAAATGTCCCATTGAAATTGCAGGAGGAGCCGTTAGGTTACACGAGCGCTATGAAGACTGGCATTGCCGTGGATTTGAACAATTCTAAAAGTCAGCACACCTTTTAGCTTGATTTGAATAGCTCTCTGTAAGCGTCGCACAATTTCATTTTGAGAATCAGCAGTAATTCGCAAAACAATTCACAATTCACACTTGGCGGGAGAATCAATAGTGACAGCAATTCAACAGGAAATGGCGTGTTGAACTCGCCAGTGACAAATTGTGTAGAGGGGGGGGGGGATACACAGTTGCCTACTATGCATACCATCCACCTGCCGCATGCCTGGCTTTCATACTGTACGATCAGAGGTTGAAAAAAAAAAAAAAACAACTCTCGTACATATGAAATACTAATTAAATATGAATTCTTGGGGATTCGTTTTTCATAAAGAAATGATCGAATATAAATCTATAATTTTTAATTTTATTTTGTCATTACTATAATTATATAACTATTATTGTATCGTCAAAAATCGTTGTCATTGACAGCGTTGCATTACAATGCTTTATAATAATTCCATTTGCTGCATTCGAAGTCATACAGCTATAAAAGCATTTAAAATTATTGCGTCGTGCTTTTTTTCAATACCTCTTAGCAACCTGAACAAGGTCATCTCTCCAAGCGTTCGTTATATAACAGAGCCATTATTTAAAATGCTTAATGGGAAATTAACTTGCTTATGCTGGAAGATCCCCAGTATGCATGCATAAAGAGGGAGTCCATTTAAAAATAATCCATGCCTTAAGTCCCTCACACACTCGAAAGCTTCCACCGGCGAAATACCTCCATCTGGAAGGAAAACAAAAAGCAAAATGTCCCAGCAAGGAATCAATGTCACGTAGCTAATTGATTGGAACCAACGACAGCAGTTTTGGCATATCTGTGTAGCACGAGCTTGAAAGCAGTGAAGGATTCAGGTGCCGCTACCACGGAACTCTTCATCACTGTCAAGGGGATGAGTCCCTCCCATCGGCTATTTCCGACCTCTGGATCCACAGGACTATTTGTCGAGCCTCTAGACGAGTCAACGCCCAAACAATACCTCACGCCTGGATGACAACGCATTATTGCGAGGGAATTCGCTCCGGAAGAGTCTGGAAGATAGTCTGGGAGGTTTGATTGCAATTGCACTTTCACTCGCTCTCGCTCCTCTCTCTCTCTCTCTCTTTTTTTTCTTTTTGGAATGGAATGAAAAACTTTTAAGTCGGGAACTTTTTTGCTCTTCAATTCATAACGCGCAGTCGAATTGGGATGTCATTCATTGTTTGAGCAATTAGGCGGTTAATTGGTTTCTTTGCCTTTTTACCAAGACAAGAAGTAATTTTCTCAAGCATTTGACGAATGCGCGATGCATATAGCTAAGGATTATATTCAAACTTTCCGTAACTCAGGCCCTAATTTAAAATGTCATCGCATTTAAGTGAATTTGTGTGGTAGCAACGAGAAATGAGTAAAACGGGTCGCTTCTTGATGAATTCAGAAAGTTTTTGACTTTTACTCTTCAAAAGTCATAGAAAAAGTACATTGCTATTTATTTTTCTTTAAAACGGATTGAAAATTTCATTGCAAATGTTCTGTCGTTAATAATTAATGTCGTAAAAATAGAAAATATTCATATCTCCCTGATACTGCTTCTGAAAAGCAGTGGTATGTTAAATTTATTAAGGGGTTTTCCCCACTCTTGTGTTCTATTCCCCCACTCTAAGCATGAGGCTGTAAAGTTTTTTGATTGTAAAGTGACTACTTAAAACTTACGTTCTGATCTTTTATGTACAAGTTTTCTTTTGAATGTGGTACGGTTACTGTCTAGAAAATACAGCATTAGGGGAAAGCAGCAGCATGTGACTCACTTAAGATTTAACGAGATTTTTAAAATTGAGTTTTCAATCTACATCCTACAAATATTATTGGGATGTTATCATGCAGTTCCATTGTATATATGCTACATTTATAGGTTAAGAAGAGGTACTATGCCCCACCTAAGAAGAAACATTAAAAAAAAATGCTATGTTAATGAAAAATAAAAGATAAAATCCCTACCTTTCTCAATGTAGGTCCACATGCTGTGTAAAATAGATCATTACCAACAAGTGCGACATAAATTATTTACTCACAAAAAATAAAATTGCAACTTTGGAGCGTATTATCCTGACAGTCGGACAATTCACCCCACTCCATCAAGTTACCACTGAAATGTCCCGCTTGAACTAATATCTTAAAATATATTATAATCAATAAAAGTGATTTTAATTAACTAAATTAATGCAAATTATTAAATAAATGACACAATAAAAATTGATGAAACGAAATTAGCTTAAAGATTAAAGTATTTC
The DNA here is from genome assembly GCA_038373865.1 of Uloborus plumipes. Taxonomy (NCBI): domain Eukaryota; kingdom Metazoa; phylum Arthropoda; class Arachnida; order Araneae; family Uloboridae; genus Uloborus; species Uloborus plumipes. The sequence continues at coordinate 19,011 of JAXGGA010001796.1, forward strand.
ATATAATTTTGTGGTTTAATGGTCTTTGGTATGTTTTTGCTTTTTACATTTCCTTGAGCTCTATTGCATCTTTCATTGTACATCGTAAGCGTTTCAAACAGCAAAAGGCGTTTTAGTAATAGTAATCTTCTATATACTCCAAGAACACTTTTATTCATCGTTAGATAAAGGGTTCAGGCTCATTGCTTTCTTGATTCTCCTACGGAAAATGATCATTTTTTAAAAAATATCTTCTCTAATTATTATTATTATTATTATTATTATTATTATTATTATTATTATTATTATTATTATTATTATTATTATTATTATTATTATTATTATTATTAGAATTATTATTATTTTTTTTGCATTGTGCATATTTTTCCTGCTGCAATTATGGCCTTTATTTTTTTTCTGCTCTATTAAACTCGTGGGAAGGGCTCTCTCTCTGCGAAGATTGTAGCTCATTCTTTGAGCAACTTGGAAGGATATATTTACTGAAATTTTTGAATTAAGGGAAAGAAAAATCTCCGAACGCATTCCCTTCAATTAACAATCGCTACTTTGCTTATTCCAAAATACGGTAAATAAATTTGAACCTTTGATTTATTTCAACTCAAGAAATAGTATTTAATGTGATGCAGATCACCCACAAGGGTATAAAGGGGTAAGTACTAAAGAATTTCTTGAAAAATCAATTAAAATAAAGGAGCTTCGAATATTTATCTCATAAGCAATACCCAATCTTGTGATTGGGATGTTCCTGATTGATGGCTATAAACAGGATGATACCCTTGTTCTTTGTTGCAGTATTATTTTGTAGAAAATAGAATGTATGCTTTATAGTATCTGTGAACTAGTATTTTAGTGAGTAAACTCATTCTTGTCAGTTCTTATCAGTGCTCAACACATGTCAATTTTGTAAAGATCAGTATGGGAATAAATTAGTTGCACTAATTTTAATTCTTCAAGCATGGCTTTATATTAAATTTTTTATTTAATTATTTCTTAAATATTTAACTGTTAATAAGGTAAAATGGAATTCGATGCTGAAATTAATAGCTCTTTAACACCATGCTCAGTTAGTAGCCCATCAAATGAAATTTGTCATAAAATATCCTACATCAAACGACAGGACCTCATTTATTTTCCTGATATTCATGTGATATTCAAGAAATTCTGCAATTAAAAACAGGAATATCCCAATCACAAGATTGGGTATTGCTTATAATATAAATATTTAGAACTCCTATACGTTAATTAATTTCTCAAGAAAGTATTTAGTGCTTTATAATTATGAATGCATAATGCTCAGGCATCAGAGAAATACTATTTCTTGTTTTCATCAATTATCTAATTTATTGTTCAATGATTTAATAAATTAAATTTCATGACATATTTGGTAGATAATACAGCTATTAATAAATATATCGTTATTTTTTGGTTTAATTAATTTTAAGTCCATGAGAGGGGGAACAAAAGCATATGGTCGTCGCGAAAAACATGCATATACTGTCAGCAGGATATCTCTTAATGGAAGAAATAACCAAAAGTAAACTCTTTTCCTGTGAATAGCTAACATATCAGTGGCTTGTTTTAAAAAAAATTGAAGTTTCTAGTGCTGCCCCTTTATGAGAAAAATGGCTGCCAAGATGGCAAAAAACGCATGTTTTTGCCTTATGGCTTATCTTTAAGCTTAAATATTTCCAAGAAGGAGTGAGAAATCCAAGTTATGCATTGTGTAAACATTTATAGTAAACATCTGTACACTACCAGAAAGTGAGTAAACCTTTGGTTATGTCTTCCTTTTTTTGGAATAAATTCCTCAATTTTAGCAAAATCGGCAAAATCGAGTTTTTGTGATTACAACTTCAAAGAGCCCTGTAGCTTGGCAATTTTCATTATGAACATTCTAGTATTTTTTTCTGAATGCCTGAAGTAACTAGTTTTCATAGATATCTAACACTTTTATTTTTCGTGAGCACGATTTTTTATAAAAAGTGATTAAATAACATCACTTTTTTAGTATTTTGACGTGGCGGACAAACTTTGACGGCATGTATCTCAGAAAATAAGTGGAGCAGGAACCTAACAATTTGGACTTTTCCATGCCTCTATATGATTAACATGTGTGCCAAATTAAAAGAAAATCCGAGTTGGTCGTGCGACCAACTTCTCTTTTTTCTGGTGAGTTGGTATGGAATCACTCTATAGCTTAAAATGCTTTTCATATAAAGTAATATTACAGTGGCTAAAACTGGTACAGAGGTGGACAAAAGTGGTGTAAAGTGGGAGAGTTTACTTAATGACTGATAACTCAAAATGCTTTCATAAAAATCTTATAAATAATAAACATCTACATTTATTTACTAAGGAGCAATATATTATTTAATAAAGTGCAAGTAAAATTTATAGAGCAAAGCAGTTTCATTCTCAAAATCTCGCTCAATCAACTTTGGAGCATCTACTCAAATATCCCATGACGTAAACAATAAAAGTTATGCTGTGAATATTAAAAATAAATTAACCTAGAAATGTTGGCAAAAATTTAAAAACAGTTTTTTTTTTTCAAAATGTTTGCTTTAAGTTTACTTAACCTTTTGGATCCGGGTTGTTTTTTTTGGAAATTTTTCTTTCGACCCAGGTAGTACGACAGTTGAACCACAGATTTTTTTTCCATTGAAAAGAGAAGGTATAAACTGTCGTACCAGACGTATGAAACCTTGAAAAAATCACCGGCTCCAAGGGTTCGAGTAAAAATTTCAACCCCGTCCTCTAAAGAAAAAAGACTTATGGTACAACATGTGTACCGCCCAGTTCCTAAAGGTTAACGTAACAATATATTTATACATTGTAATTAAATTTTATGAAACAAAACATAATATACATATTCAAATGGTAGTTTTCATTTACATACTCCTGTTGATTAAAGGAATTAATACTTTGAAACTGTTTTTATTATCTTAAATTTATTCGTTATTTAAATTTTTTTCAAGCCTTTTAATAGTCGATTTTAGATTTAAACATGTTAGTTATTTTTTTTTTCATTAAAAAAAATTTTCCAACTCAGTTTTTTCCAAATGTATAGCAATACAGTTTTACACTACCAAGTTTCAAGTGCGTTCGAATCTTTTCCTTCTTCGAAGTCTATGTTCCTGCTCAAACTGCGAACAAATATATTTTCTGCTATTTTCACTGTAATGCCTGTAAATTAATCACAATTGTGTTGCATCATAAACTACATTAAAAAAATAGATAATCTCAAATGCCACGTCAGTTTCAATTAGCAGTGGTACTATCTAGATAGTACTTTAACTTTTTGTCTCCATGAAAAAAAGAATAGAAAACAAAAGAAAGGACAAAAAAACTTTTCTTTTAGTAAAAGTGCCCACTAGTATAACATTCTATTGCTCATAACTGGAGACAAATTGAGGGCAATTTATTTAATTACCTCTTAATACATAGGTAAGACACTACCTCAAAATTAGATTTTGATTACGTTTTGTAAAACTAAATCAGACGGGTGTGATGAAGTCTTTTATTTTTTTCCCTCAAAAGCAATTGAAATCAATCCAAGCTCTCCGCTTTAATTGCTGAAATGTTTTTAAGAAAAACCTGACAAACAAATAGCGTGTCACACTCAGTTTCAAGCATTGTTTCGACAATCCATTACGGAATCTTCAGTCGCAGTCCAGCTGAAATTAATCGAGTTAAAACACCCTCCTTGCGAGTGACGCTATTTATAGGCAGCCTAATGGCGGGACAAATTACTAAAGATGAGAGCCTGACAAGGGAAAAAGATTCTTCCCCGCTGTTAGTTGATGTCACCACTTAATGACTTGGTGTTAGAGCTTCTAAATACAATTCACGACTTAGTTGAAAAGAGAAAAATTCTCCATTCCATGGCACATTTGGAATTTCTCAAGAATTTCTGACCTCGTTCGAAGAGTTGGATCTCTTACCCCCGTTCTGCAACCCCTTCAGACTGTAAAAAATACTTTTTTTACCCCCACTGGGGGGAGGTAGGTTTCCTGTTGCTTTTTTGCCTTCCGCCGACTGGGGTAATGTTTGAACAGGGGGTGCATAGTGTCTCCAAGATGGGAAGTGAGAGTCAAGTAGATATGAGGAGCGGTGAAACACTTTTTTTCCGAGTATGCTTTTTGTTTATGATCTCCTTGACTTCAGAGATAACAGAAAAAAAGGATTTATGTGAGCTACGAAGTGCTGTAACATGTGGAAAGTGCGAGCTTCGAGACTTATAATGATTTTTCGGAATCCAAAAACGCTGTTATGTGACACATATGTAATAAGTCTAGCGTGCAAAAATTAGTAACACGAAATTTGAAGGAATTTGTTGGGTAAAAAAAGGGTACATTAGTGAATCATAACTCAAATTATAACGCTCGACAGTACACCAAGTTTTGTTCAACAAGTCTACTCCGTCTAATTAAAAAAAAATTAACAATGAAGCTCACACGGAGGAAATGCTGAGCTATTATAATTGTTCATTAGTTTCTCCAAAAAAATACAACTTAAAAACCAAGGTGAATGTAGATGCATATACAATATTATTTCTATTTTTCTGTGGTGTTAAGAATCTGTTCTAATAAGGAACAATGGCTTCTGAGTTACAGTATTTTAAAGAAATAAATACCCTGTCCTTCACAATTAAATCACTGCATTGGCTATTATAGTAGCTCTACTATATTGTAAAAAATAAACTGTTGCTTTTACAGTATAATACTGGCAGCAGAGGTTCCAGTTTAAACTGTAAACGTACAGTAATAAACTGTAAAACAAGCTAGTTTGCAGTTTGTTACTGTAAAATTAGGAATTTTACAGTTTATTATAATAAAATTAGCTGCATTATACGGCAAAAATAGCAGTATAATATTGGCGGCAGAGGTTTCAAACTGTAAAATGCACACTAAAAAACTGAAATTAGCAATTTTAAAATGTATTATTGTGAACTAGCAATTTTACAGTTTACTGCTGGCTGTACAGTGTACTGTTGGCTGTGTAAAAGTAATTCTACAGTAATAAACTGTAAAATTAGCAATTTTACAGTTTATTACTGTAAAATTACAATAAAATTAGCTGTATTATACTGTAAAAACAACATCTATTTTTTGTATTACAGTCGAACCTTGCTGAAACGAACTCCAAGTCACCATTAATATCAGTTCATCTAAACCCTAGTTCTTCTTATCCGAAGTACAATAAACTACAATCCATTGGGCAAGGGTTGGAAAAGCAGTTCGTTTCAGCAGCAGTTCGTTTCAAGCGTGTTCGACAGTATAACTTTTTTCACTATATTAGTCGCTGTCTTTCTCAAAATTTCTTCCTGATTTTCTCCTTTCATTTCAAACCCTCTGTAGTGCTATAGTTTTGCCGATGAAAAGTCCAAATGCACTGATTCTTGGAGTGATTCCCAACAGACGAAATGCCTATAAATAAGTATATATAAGTTTTCATAAGTAATATTTTTTTATAAGATTTTTTTTTTGTTGTATAAGATTTTTTTTTTCTTTTTTAAGGAAGGGATGCTTACACTGTTAAAACTACAGGTTGCACAAGGTACCTTTAAGGGTGAAACATTTGACTCCCTATGGTACCCTTGAAGAAGCCATTTGGCTCCATACGGGCCCCCATGTGACACCCTTCGGGTGCCTTGGGGCACCCCAACGTTGTCTCATAGCACTCTAGGAAGCCTAATGGCACCTTCAAGGGTGCCATTGGGAGGCACACCTCAGGGCGTGACGCGGGTGCTACAACGTTTCACCCTTAAAGGTGCCTTGTGCAACCTGTGCAAACTTTAACAGTGTATGCAATCAATAAATACTTTTCATTTTCTTTGTAATCGGAAGCAGCGTTACGCTCTTTTTTCAAAGTCTTTTAAATAAATGTCCATATGTCTGTCTGTATAGCATTCTAATTCTCCGAGAATGTCCGAGAGTTAGTGGTTGAGTTGAGTATCAAGCAATTTGAGGCTCTTTTGAAAGATCTTATTTTACTTAGTCTCACCTTCCGAGAATGGTAACGAATGGATAGATTAATTACAATCTCATTTAGCAATTTTTGGAGAATTTAGTAATGCGATCATACTTGTACACTTGAAATTTTTATATCTATCAAAATAGTTGATTTTTCAGAGCCAAAATAAAATTTGTTCGGATCTTCGAAATAAAATCAATTAGAACTAGAGCTATAACTTTTTATCACGAAATCTGAAGCCCTGTCGCAAGAGCAAACTGAACCTATTCACCCTCATCAGCTGCCTTTTTTTTTTTTTTTTTTTGCATACGATTAATATTGCTCAATTACTTTAATTTTATGTGATGTCATTCCACATATACATTAGCAAAATTGCTAATAATTGATTCAAACCCCACTCTGAGGCATTGCCGGAAGCACCGGATTGTACCTTGTTCAGTAATTCTGAATTCGTTCGGAATGTGTTTTTCATTTTATTGTCTGCTTATTATTGACTTTTTTAAAGAAAATTCCAAGGTTTTTTAGAGTATGTGTTATTTAATGTTACAATTAGTCACATTTCTTACTGAATGGATTATTTATTTATGTATTCATAATTAATTACCATTATTATTGTTTATGTTATTTTGATGATAATTTTATGCATTATGGTATAAATTTTAAAGTATTCCAATGCATTATATTTCACCTCGTAGGATATTTAGTGTGAATAAAAAATCTAGAAGAGAGTCTGAAAGTTACTCAAATTTCTTTTAAAAACAGGGATTAATCAACTATAACTCGCAAAAGTATTAAATAATTTGAATCTGTATAATCAGAGATATTCTTGACGCAGCAACAAATGTATTTCACATTAATATTCGGTAATATGCCTCAAAAATATAGTGAAATATAGTATCAAAAATATAGTTGACTGTTGCAAATTTGAGTTCCGTTTGAATATTTAATTGTTTTTTATTTAAAAATGTCAAACATTCTAAATGTTAAAATAAAACCAGTACATATCAATTTTCCCAGTCATGTTTCACTTCATCCTTGGAAAATAAGTTTCTTATTAATGAAACTGATCCTCTTCATTCTTTTCGAAATGAGTTTCACTCCTCTAAAAATGTCAAAGAGTATTTTTCGCCTTGTCAATCAATCTCCAACTTTTGTCAATGTGAAGCTTAGGAAAAACTGCATTTATATTTTTTATCAGAAACTATTTATCTATTTCTTGAAACAAAAAGCTAAAAAATAATCTATAGAATCTATTATTTCACTCAATATCTTATTTCTTTTTTTATCTCAATTTTCTTATTTTTCAAATAGTAAAGAATAACTGCTGATGTTGCTAGTTTCGAAGATAAAGGGAGTTAATTTTCCCGACAGTTGATTGAGATTTATGTATTTTAAAAAAATAATAAAAAGCATCATCGTTCATAAAACACTTTTATAGCAACTTAAGTTTTAAAAAAAATTTCAATTCTTCTTTCAAGAGAGCTTTGCAACAACGCGTTTTCCAATAAATCTACCTTTAATTTCAGAATTTCTCTACATTCCAAATTTCAACGAAGGTACTAACGTTAACATTTTTTGAACTTTTCAAAATGGAAGAAAAAATTTTCAAATCAAACAATGAAAAATGGGAATAAAATTTCGTAGCTGAGATCTTTCGAACAACAAAAAAGAAAAATAAAAAAAGAAGGAAAAATACAAAAAAAAAAAATCGTGTCTCGTTTGTAATTGTGTATTCTCTCAAAAGTCAGTTACACATTTCCCATTTCAATTTCCTACTTTCAAATGTTTTATTTTAAACATTTATTGCTTTTGACTTTATTTTCAGTAAATTGAGCATTCTTTCAAGCATTCGTTATTATGCTTATTATTATTATTATTATTATTATTATTATTATTATTATTATTATTATATTATTATTTTATTATTATTATTATTATTATTATTATTGTACTATTACTATTAATTTGTTTTTATACTTATATGAGACAGTACGCTAAAGTGGAAATCTTTTGGGATAACTTTTACAGGAATAACTACACTTAGGATGTAGTTATTTCTTTTCTCATCAATTTTCATCATATTGTACGTTGTTGTTGCGAACAACATCCTCCAAGTCCTTGATTACTCTCATCGTTTTCCCATATGACGGCAATACTATTTCAGGACTTTGCTCACCTCAAAGTACATCATTCAGAGCAAAAGTAGAGCGATTTCATGCTCACATTTGCAAAACGGCAGTAACCCCTTGTCCAAGTGCCTTCAACCAGAGCCGACGCGGTATCCTTCTCAACAGGCAACGGCCCATAAGCCTTTAGAATGACACATTGAGGAGAAAGTGTCTCACAGTAGTGCAGTAGCAACGGGATTTCCGTATTCTTAGCCCACGTGTGTCGGGCCGTGTCATCTTGGGCACCGATTCTCCCGAACAGACAATAAATTGTGGGTGGTATCTGTGTGGTCCCTTGATGTGTCGCCTGCCTGCGTGACGGTCATGCTAGGCCGGGCGAGGCACTGACTTATATGTGGGGGGTCTGTTTCGCCACAAGCACCTCTTTAACCTCCGCAGTGATGGAGCGGAAGGGTTAGTCGGAAGGGTAGGTCACTTGAGGAAGATCGAATTCAATGTATGCGCCGGAACCACCGCTCTTTGAAAGAAAAACATGCTATAAAAAAGTCCTCAGAGAAGATATTCTCCGTTTTAATAAGGGGCTGTTCATTATTTTTTGTTGAAAAATCAATGAAAGAAGCAGCTCCTTTTTTTCTCCTTTTTACATTTCCCATTTCTACAATACAAGAACAAGCTTTTTTTTTCTTTTTTTTCATTTTTTTTTCTATTAATTATTATTTTTTTATTATTTTTAAGACTTGAGGGGCATATAATCTTTTCGAAAACAAATAAATAGATAAAAAGGTTAATTAATGAAGTAAATAAATAGATAAATGAAAATTAGAGTTTAGTTTTAGACGTATTCCTTCATTTTATTTTCACAACGGTACTAATTTTATCCAATTTATTCTTTTACGCTTATTTTCATTTTTTTATTCATTTGTAAGAAGAAAATTTCCTTCAATTTGAAATTTAAAACCAATGTTTTAAGTATACAAACAGAGTAAATTTTGCAAAAAAAAAAGAGAGCAACTGTTAGATTAATGTGTTACAGCCAGTCAGTTTTATAGGCAAATACACCCCTCCCCATAATGAATGATAATTAAAAACAAATTTCAAAACTTGAGTAGACAAAAAAAAAAAAATTCTCCAGGAACAATCAACGGTCTTCGAAATGCAGTTTTAAATTCCCTTGTGACTTAATCTGTTATTCAAAGCTGATCATTGCGATTTTTTCCATTACTGTTTTTTTTTTTTTTTTTTCATTTTTTTTTCAATTGCATTCTTTTAAGAGACATTTTTTATTATCAATATTATTTCTATTGTAATGCACTTAAGTAAGTGAGAGCCATAACTTGGTATACCGGCTTTGGAATAAAACTTTGTAGCCGTTTATAGGGGTACCTTTAAATATTTTCGAAAGTGAATAAAAAAAAGAGCATTAATACTTCAATTTCGAGGGAGAAAAGCAACCTGACTTGTCCGTGCAGTTAACATATTAATTTGATAGTTCAAGAGTACTACAAGTGGTTCACAACACGTTTTTTCTATCTCATTAACACTGTCTTTAACCAACCTTTGGGATGCGTTTTTTTTTTCTCAAATCAATTATTGAAACTATTTATTTCATCTAATATATAATTTGTAACATATTATTAGTTATATTTCATGAAATATATTTCTAACACATGTATTTATAAAATTACTTCATGCAATATTTAATTATTTTCGAATGTAACAAATTAAAACATTTCTATTACAATTTTCCCTGTAAATATTGTATTAAAATTCAATCGGTTGTCCATCATCAATCGTCAAAAGAAATGTTTAAATATGTTTCGTACACTTTAAAATTGTGGGAGTAAATTATTTTGTTACTAGAGTGAACTATATCTTCAATAAGCTTTTTTTAAAAAAATGTTATTGTCAACATATGCCATCTGTTTAATGTGAGGAATGAAGGAATGAATTTTACTTATGACTATTTTTGTTTTAATTATCTACCAGTCTCCTTCATAAGGTCGGAAGTGAATTGATGAAGAGTAAAATTCCTAAATTTTTCAATCAGTGAATTATTTTTGTTATTATTCAGCAATTAAAATTGAAAAACAGAAACTTTGCAATTTAAATTTCTTTTTCATGAGTTTTTCTGTTTCAAAATCAGCTTCTTTTTTTTTTTTTTTTGCTGACAACATGTAAAAACTGAGCTCACTCCCACATGATTCGTCAATGAATCATCTAGCGGAGAATTAATAATATTTAAAATAAATTTAATTTGTATTGTTAATTTGTATTGTAATTTTTCCTTGTGGTAACATTTGAAAGAGCATTAGTTTGCAAAAATTAATGCCATTTGTTGAAAGGAATTTTTTTTAAGTTCCTTACGCAGGGAAATTTTACATTAATGAGGAAAAAAGAGTTGATTTGAAATATTTGTAAATAAATTACAATTTAGGCAAAGGATTGATAACACATGCATAACTTAAATTCATGCATGATTTTTGGTTGAGAAAAAATTACTTTTTCTTTTCACTTCCGCAAAATGCGTCAGGTTGTTTTTTTGCTTAGTGAAACACAAAGCTACAATCCAAAAAAAAAAAAAAAATCTCTAGTATTAAGTATAACTCCTCAGATTCCATTACACCTGGATACGTGCTTCTTGTGATAACCAGTGTCTCTAAAAGTTTCATTACATCAGCAAAAAATATGCCCCATCTATTTCCTGTGAACCTGTTTCTCCATTGGCGATCACCCAAACGAAAATGCGATACAGCTAGGTGAGTAAAACTCTGTTGCTCAAACAAATCACTTTTTGTCATAGAGTCCCTCATAAGTCATAACGCCTACACATGCAGACGGTGCCTATCAGAATATAATGTTGCACTTGTTGAGGATGATCCTTTGGCACGTTGCTCAGTAACTGTCAACACACTTCGCATTATCTTGCTTTTCGAGATTTATAATTAGAAGTGATTCAAAACACCACAGCTTCTCGCCTTTCTCCAGTTATTCAAAAAAAAAAAAAGGAGAAGCACATTAAACAAAATTGACACACTGAGATACAAATTATCCTATTGAAAATGCCCCATATATAAAGCTAGAGTTACGGAAGCTTATCTCTAATCCATTGTCTTCAGTTCGCTTCCGCCATAGTTACACTTTAGTCAAACTCAAATGCTTGCAGTTGGAAAATTTACAAAATAAATCTGTATAATTAAGAATATTTTTTTTCAAAGAATTATATAATTTACTTAAAGCACACACTTAAATCACACTTTTATCACACAAAGATCAAAGTGAAAGTTTTTTTTTTTTTTTTCATTTTTTTCAATATTTGCATTCATTAATCAAGAACCTCCTACCCCCCACCTTTGTTTTCCGTAAAACTAAGTGAAGTGAGAAGTTGCAAAAGTAAGTATCTCCCAATTCTAATGTTTTCACAAATGCGGTTTCTTTTTTTTTTTTCATTGCAGTAACGTAGGTCAACAACCTGAGATAGTCAGAGTTTCAAAAATGGTCCCTAAATGGTTTAAACAAAACAGGAATAGTTATTGTAACTTGTATCTTTTGAGAGCGAGACATGTGAGTTTTTGCTACTTTTTTTTTACTTTATTTTATTTCATTTTATTTATTAATATAGTTATTTTTTTTAATTTATTTTTTAAGATTCCTGCTTTTGCAGATATACGACTCAAGTACGCATACATGTGCGTAAAGGATAGCTGGGAGAAACAAGAAGAATATTAAATGATTAAATACTAAAAAAATATAAAGAAAGCTTTTTAAGTTTAAAGACTATTTCTATCAGCTTGATTCGCTCTAAAAAGTATGAAATAAAATAAATATATGGTTTCTTGATGACAATAGTCAAAAATTTCAGTTGATCTAATTATATTTTTATATGTTGGTTAATTCTAAAGCAGCAAATGAAATTTAAATTGAAAGTTCGCAAAGTTTCAGCGTAGAAATTATGTTCCCTTTGGCACAAACTGACCTCATTTTTTAATGCATATTTTTTCTCTTCCCTCAAATTTTCATGGAATTATGAAGAAAAATTTATACTTTTACCTATTGGTCTGCATAACACTTTCTAACTTTGTGAAAAAACACCACTTACCACTAAGTGAAAAAACAGGAGTCTGCTAAATGTGACTAGTTCATACACAAGTAATTTTCGAAACGTAAACGTAAACATATTACAATAATCTTGAGAAAAGTTTAAATTTTTTCAATTCTAAAACGAATGAATAGTTACATTAGTAAAAATAAAAGTAATGGTCCAAATTTGACTGCGATTTCAGTTCTTTCTAGTTCATGCCTTTCATTCAGTGTAATAATAATCCCATTATTATTTTTTTTTAATTTTTTTTAATTTTTTTTTTTTTTTTATTTTTTTTGTGACACAAAGCTCAGCCTTAAACTCAGGGAAACTTTGACCTGAGAGAGAAATGGGTCGAGAAATAAATTATTCAAAAAAAAAAAAAGTATTCTAGCTGCGGAATTTTAAATCCGAAATTAAAAATATTTGAATACCCTGCAAAAAATGAATGTTGTTTTGTAAGTATAATACAGCTAATTTTATGGTAATAAACTGTAAAAAAAATTGTCATTTTACAGAAATAAACTGTAAAATTTCTACTTTTGCAGTAACAAACTGTAAAATTGCTAATTTTACAGTAATAAACTGCAAAATTGCTAATTTTACAATTTATTACCGTGCATTATACAGTTTTAAACTGGAGCACCTGCTGCCAGTATTACACTGTTGTTTTTACAGTATAATACAGCTAAATTTTACGGCAATAAACTAAAATTTCTAACTTTACAGTGAGAAACTGTAAAATTGCTAGTTTTACAGTTTATTACTGTGCATTTTACAGTTTTAAGTTGGAACCTCGGCTGCAAGTATTATACTGTAAAAACACAGTTCATTTTTTGCAGTGTAATCTCCATCTTTGTTCTGTAGCATTAGTGGCGGCGCTAGCTATGGGGCAAGGGGGGCAATTGCCCCCCCTGTCGGGAACGTCTTGCCCCCCCATCGGGGAAAATTTCTAGCTTCGTCGGGAAAAAATTTCCGACGAGCAAATTTTCCGACAGAAATCTTAGCGCCGAAAATGTTTCTGATTCCGACAGATCGGTAATTTTCTTCGAATAAAATCATTCAACGAAAAAAACTATTTTTTTCTAAAACATTCTCAATATTCGACAAATTACACGATTTCAGACCAATTTCGAACACGAGAACCTTCGGGAAGCCGGTAGCAACAAGAGGTATCGGCGAGCTGCCGTAGCATCACACAAGCTTTATGTAAATTTTTATCTCGCCGAAAATATCGCATGTCTAATGACTTATTAGTTTCGTATCTATTGCTGCCTACTCTTTAAATTCAGTTGGAGTGAGGACAGTAGACGGAGCCTAATTGATCATTATTCCGGGCATGAAACCTTCAAATAAAGAAATTTCTAAAAATGATAGATCCCTTAGAAAATATAGCAAACCATGGTTTTAATCACGATTAACTTTCCTTTTGAAAAGTATTGCAGTAAAGAATCACTGAGGAATATAAAATTATACAAATGAATAGATTATCATTCTGTTGTACAACTTACTACGGGGATCCTTCGGGATAGTTGGAATTTATGAATCAGTTCAATAATGCAATATATAATAATACAATTTTAATCAAGTTAATTTGTAATTTAAGTGATAACAGATTTTTTTAACCCTACACTGCATGGTGTTGCCAATTGGATACATGGTCGATTTGTCCTCCTTATGAATAGCAGAATGTAGTCATAAGGCAACTCAATGTATAAAAAGCAAGTATTGGGTATATTAAAAGCAATTATCACCATCTATCCTCCATACATGGCAGCACTGGTCTGTTATATGCTCTTAAATGAATCCATATGGATAGCTTTTAAAAACATTTAAACTACCAAGTTTTGAAATTATTTTTTACAATGAAATATTTTTCTTTGTCTTATAAAGAAATAACATGAATAAAATAAACATTTATCTTTCGTTTGCTATGCGTTTTACATCAAAATAATTATTTAGAAAAAATCCAGGACATAATACATGTCTGTAGCCATTTGGCAACATTATGCAGTAAGCATACAGAGAACACTTCGATTCATCTCTGTAGTTCATGAAGTATGTGCTTTGTTTATGTTTCGCGCTAGCTTCTTTCTCTTTTCGAAAGGTATAAAATAATCATGCGGACCCAAAAGTGGTACTTTCGGCTGTTCTACCGTTTATTAGACCTCGCAATTATCAATGCTTAACTGATGTTCAACAGAGTGAACAAACAAAAAATCAATAGGGAAAAGCCTTCAAAACGTGTTCATTTTAGATTTCAGTTAGCACAATCGCTGTGCTTACACGGACAAGTAAAATTATTAATAGTTTTAAAATATAGTTTTGAAAAAAACTAAAAAATACGCTTTTATATAGGAATGCGCTGTGATCATCACGGGTTTCTCTGTAATTTTCAAAACTACTGAATATCCGCACTTAAGTTTACATGCACTTATAATACATCAACATGCAATACAGTTTAGTCTTTAGTATTAAAAATAATACTAAATATATGAATTGTATGTTTGCAAATAACGTAAATGTTATCTTTTATTCTGAGTTACATACATACATACATACAAACAAACCCACATGTGAAGTTAATAAAGGCGTATTAAAAAGAGGGAGATCATTAGCCACAGAGGAACTAGTTACAAACCAAAAAAAAAAAAAAGCTTGCGCGAAAGAGCCTTCAAAAGATATCAGATTTGACAGAATTGATCATCGGAAAGAACGCAGTACAAATAAACACTGATGTAAAATGTCAAAATGTAAAAGATTACAAGAGTACAGTGCACCAAATGTTCAATTCTTCTATATTTTTACAAAAAAAAAAAAAAAAAAACTAATTTCAAGACTATCATTTAAAATCATTTTACCTGTTGAATGCATGATGTAGCCAATAGGCAACAAAACTATTTTTAATTAGAAAGTGGTAAAAATTTAGAGTTATATTTTTTAAAGTATTTTTCCATGTTTTTTAATTACATTGACAAACACATATATTTTTTTCTAAGAAAAATAAAGAATCATGCAGTGTAGGGTTAATTTATTACTAAAATGGATTGTGTTATGGTGTAGTGTACTTCTTAAAGAGATCAGGTGGGGAGTATGTGAAAAATCTTTTCAATCTTTTAAATGGCAGCACTGATGGTCCCAGGCATTCAGTATATATACCCTATGAACACTTGTGAAAATGTTCTCACTCTTACTTTTGTTCTAATGCGTTTTGTTTACCCATTTTCTTTTTATGCTTAAATAAATGTCGTTCTGTTAGGGTGTGTTTGATGGTATCTGTTCTCATCATGTGAAAGAATTGAGTTTGAAGGCAAGTTTCTCGACAGTATAATGTTTAAAATCAAAATTCATGTATAAATTGCTTTTATGTGCAATAACTAAGTTTAATTGTATTTCATTTCAAAGCGCAACATTTTAACAATGCAATACTGCTATAAAAAAGATTGCACATGTAGCCGGTATCGAACTGGATGTACAACATAATAATTTCCTTCAAATAAGACAAATAAAAATTTTATTGGCGCATCGAAATACCTACAACTTCTCTCCAATTAGAGACACATGCTGCCAAGTTTTGTTTATTTTTCTATTCAGAGTTCGAATCTCAGATAACGTTTAAAACCGGTGTTGCCACGTTATGGGCAAAAAACTCTAATAATAAATAAACAACTGCTCACCCGCCCCCAGTCTCTCTGCTCAGTTCATTAAAAACCAATATAGCATGCTCTCCCTTGCACGGGAGTCATGATGTCTGCCCCTTCACCATTGGGTAAACAACCTGAAGCATATGCCCCGATGTCCCTTCCAGTAATTTGTAGTAACTTTTCAGCCTTCTAAATATGGAACTGATCGAGAGCAGGGAGAAGAGAGGAGGGGAGAAAAAAACTCTGAACCCATTAGGTCAGAGCTTCTGGTCACCAAGAAACCTAAGCCAGAATCTTTCGAGGAAACCTAGGGGCTTTTTTTTTCTCCTTCTCTTTTCGCTACTGAGCTAATTAATCGATTTAGTTTCCACCCCCACCAGCCACCATAGGCTAAAGCTTGAGATGACAAGAACAGGAAGTCGAACCCCTTCCTGCGAAAGGGAAAAGAACCGACAAAAAGACACCGTCTCGCCAGCCGACTGTCAATGTCGGAGACACCAAAGCAGGTTGGAAGTTAAACGGACTTAAACGAGCGACAACAGAATATTAATGACTTTGCTTAGGCGCACGGTAAAATGAAAAGTCGAAGTTCAAACTGTTTTTCGCCTTTCTTCTGAAGCAGAAACATTGCTACCTGGCAGTGTTTCAGTCGACAAGGATGTCTTAAATATTTGATTTATAATAGTTTCAACTATAATTCGTATCAAAAAGAAAGCATTCGCTTTCGCAAATTTCTACATCATTACTAGCAGTTATATCACGAACCTACAACGGCAAGTATAACTTACAAGACTGCTATAATGGTAAAGCACGCAAACTGCTTAAATGGTTTTCATCCAGTCTCCAGTCAATGCATTACCTGGTGACAAAAACCTGCAAAAAGTGTGCTTGTTAATCTGGGAAGTAGTTTTTATTGGGAAAAAAGGGAAATTTACGTTCCCCATTTTTTTTTTAAATTAATGCACCGCTATTGGATAAACTACACTACGGGGCATTTTATTTTCTTGATTTTGTCACTATCCTTGCTGATTTTAATGTAAAATGACCTTCTGAATCCAAATATGATCACCGTCTTATCCTACTATCCATTTTTTTACAGAGTAGCTCCCACAATTTTTTTCACGTTCCGATAAATTCATAAAGATTATTTCAATTTGGACGGGAAAGGAATATTATATTAACCGCTAAAATTCCTCTGAACGGTTAGAGATGTAAAAAATGAGCATTTATATCTAGGAAGGAGAATAAATGAGATGTTTTTAATCATTTTTTTTAACAATCCCTTTTTTTCAGGGTTTTTGTCTTTTTTTTCGCAATTTTTTGTGTTTTTTTCTGTATAAAACCAGAGTATCAGCCTCTCTCATACAAGCGCCATATCTGAAAATATATTTCCGTTGTAAAATAAATAAATAAAACTATATCTATACAAAACTGCGTGCTTATGTTTGTGTGTGTTTGTTCATTATAAAAATCCAGTTTGCCTCGTATCTTTGCCAAATTTGGCACATATGTCCATTGGTGCTTTAGAATTCGCATAGGCTTTGAGAGTTCGTCTTCCTAAGAGGGCAAAATCTCCATTGGTGGGAGAGAAGGATGACCCTGGTGGACATCTGCAGTTGGATCTTTGCAAAGTTTAGCACAGAGCTTCTTTGATGCTCAACAATTCATATAGCGTAAAACGGAATGTTTGTACCTATTAATAGCAATGGTTAATTTTTGAAGTTTTTTAAAAATCCTAAGATGTCTGAATTTATGTTTTGAGTCATACAATTGCTCTTTTCTACACGTTGACGAGAAATGTTACTTTTTTTTTCTTATTGAACTTGATTATTGACATCGATTAACCAAACGTTTATTTTGGAGGAAGTCCGTGCAACGCCAGGTAACACAGCAAGTAAATAAGTAAAAACAAAAGAAAAATCTTAAAAGCGTCGCACTTTTGCATACGAAACGAATCGTATCGAAGAAACTTACTGTACAACGTATATTAAGTTACATTTACAATAAATTACAACTCTAATTATATTTGCAAAAATACATTGAAAAAGTATAATTTGCAGAAAAAATTTCTTCACCAAAGATCTGAAATTCTGCATTGCGGCTCGCACGCAATGTGCTGCTCTTCCAATATTTTTTAAATACATCTTTTTAATTTTTTATTTCGTAAGCATAGTTTCAGACATGGCGCTTACACGAGTGATGCAGATACACAGGTTTTTACAGTATTGATACAAATGTTCTTTTATTAATGAGCTTTTCACCTTTCCAACCCATCAGGAGAAATAAGACTAAAATATCACTCTTTTCCACATCCAAATTAAGATAGTGGCCATAAAACTATTGAATTTTAAAAACAAAATAGATGTTTCCAGAAAATTGTGTGTGATGGGGCAGAAACAGTGGACATATTCGAATTTAGGAATTTAATTTACCCAAGAATCATAAGGAATAATGGCAGAAGCATTTTTCACACTGTGTGTAGTGGAGGAAGGAAATAATGTCATAATTTTTGTCTGAAAAAAAATATGTTGAAAATGGTTCAAAAAGTTTGAAAGCAACTTAAAAATATTTTACTCTAAATTAGAGTTGGGCTGCATATCATGGTTAAAGCTTATGAAAAATAAAACAGATAAATTTTCCAGTAATATGTGTTACACAATTATAAATGATTTAGGGCGTTGGAGTATTTTGCCTTTTTCAGAAACAGCATTAGAAAAAGAAACAAGGAAAAAAATTTATTTTGAATAATTTGAATTTTAACAGCTTGACTTCAACTTATGTTTTACGCAATGACGAATTGCGATAGGACAAGTAGTTTCATAGCTCTTCACTAATAGCCCAACTAAGGGCAATTCCACCGTAACAGACGTATCATTTTATGCTTTAACACCCATCAAAGACACTAAACACCCTAAATACGTGTTTCATTGCATGCACTTTATGAAGAACATGGACTCTACTTCTATATTATGGAATAAAATTTTGTAATTTTCTCAAAACAAAATTTTTTATAATTTTTTTTATCTCCGAAACGGACGTATCTCACAAATGAGAAAAACTTTTTGGCCTTTAGAAACCACCAAGCATTTCTGAAACTATACATGCAAAACATTTACATTTCCCATTTAAATGAGCATATGTCGTAACAGACGTATCACAAAAAAGTAACGGACATATAAGTTCTGAATTATTGGAATTTTAGTAACTTTCCTGTTGTTCTAAAGCATTCAGATTATTATCAGTGGTGTAACTAGGGGTTGGTAGTAGTGGCTCCTGCCACTAGCGCAGAAACCAGAGAGGTGGCATTTTGATCGATAAAAAATAAATAAATATATCAATAAAAAGTTAAATAAGTCAAAGAAGTTTTTTTTTTAATTTTAACAGTAGAAAAATATTAAGAACTGGTAAGAATAAGAGCTAAAGGAGAAAATGAAACATTTAAAGAGAAGGAATATTGGGCATTGTTAACCCTTTAACCGTTTCATTTTTTTCCCGAACTCGATCCAAACACGGTCACATTTTCTTTGTACTTTTTGCTCATGTTACATTTATCAGCTAATCAGAATAGAAAACACAATAAAATACAAACTATATTTTATTTTACACTTATTACTGTCGATACGAATAATTTTCAACTCAAAATAGAAAAGACTCAGGCAAAACAGTGAAAACGAAATTGCAAAATAGAAATCAGATTTCCCGTACGGCGTATGGACCATTAAAGGCCCGAAAGTAGTGTCCGGTCTGCGTACGGGCAAAACAGGGAATGGGTTGGGAGCATTTTTAGAAAGACAAAAGAATATCAAAGTTGCAATATTTTTTTTTTAAATTGCCGTTTAATCAAAATTTTCTGAATAAAAAATTGTTCTGGGAGGTCTCAGTGACCTCCCAGCCCCCCTCTCAAGGGATTATGAGGGGGGGGGGCAATTTCTTTAGTTCGCCACCGGCACTGGACCTTCTCGGTACACTACTGATTATTATTACAGCTTATTTTAAATAAATATTAAGAGTGGAACATTTGTCAATAATAAATATATTTGGATGGCATTATGCAGAAAGGAGTTAACCCACAAAACATAAAAAAATGAGTTATCCAGCACTGATGGTAAAATATGTTGCTTTCTACATTAAGCAAAAATGATTTAAGCCCTATCAGCGTTTCATGGTAACATATCATTGGTATATTGATATACAGCTCATGATTTTTGCCAGAGTTTGTTGACTTTAAAGCCCATTATCTCGAAATCAGGTTTTTGTGGGTTAACTCCTTTTTGCATAATGCCATCCATCTAGTGTTGTATGAATTACTTGCAGGTCGTTGCAAGTTATGCTGGGTTAAGTCATACATTCAAATGACGGTAATCCTTTTCTGTCTAATGAAGGTTTTGGAAGAACAATACTACTATTTCGTTTTTACTGATGGTTAAAAGCTCACTCGTATACCAGAAGGGTTTGGATTGCTCATCAAATATTGAAGACTCAGTGTGGGTTCTAATTCAGTTTGTACGGTTTAAGATTTTCCAGCTTTTAAGTTGATTTTTATCATTTGTTGGCTGTTTGGCGTAACAGAATAGCGCATGCAATACTTTTCATCAGTCTTATTCAATATACTAAATGAGTTGAAGGTATTGCATGGATGCCAATCTATATTCAAAGTTTATCCACATTTTCGAGAGCTTAACATTTTGGAATAAAGATGACTGCTATTTTCCTGTCTGAAGTTTTTTGTACATTTGACGAAATTTTTGATGTTATTTACGATACGACTATGAGGTTTGATTTCAACAAAAGTAAGGTGTTTCAGCTAACCACCAATTCCGTTCAACGGTCCTTTGCCGATCGAAATCGAAAGAACAGCTGGATACAAAGACACAGAAATTTTAAAGATCTTTTAAAGAAAAATATCTGTTATGTATTTATTTTGCTGCATGTAGTTTGAACATATCGCCATAAGCGTAGCGTCGGGGCACAGGGGGGGGGGGCACGTCCCCCCCCCGCTCTCCCCCCCCCCAACTTGCTAGATACTTAATCTTTAGAATTTGAAGTTTTCTGAAATCAGAGCGAAAATCATAGTTGTTAGAATATCATTTGCAGCTATTTTAATTTTTTTAATTCAAATATTTTACCCATTTGTCTGGTGTGTGTGGCGGAGGGGGGGGGGGGACGGAGTAATATGGACCTTCCGTTAAAAATTTCAATGTTTGGCACCTGAGTTTTTTCGAAAATGGGACGAAATCGTCAGATGGATTATTCCCGTTTATGTTCCATAGCCAGAATTACCGTCTGAAAGGGTTGTTTTTTTTTTTTTTTTTTGGCTGAAACGCAGTCTTTAAGAATGCTAATAATGTTAAATGCAAGGCCTCAGTGGGGTATTTTTTCGCTCCCTCCTCTGCTTAACGAGATTTTATCTTGACCTTTTTTTGATTGCTGCATTACTAAAATAATTATTTAGAGAAGTGAAAAAATAAAATCATGTTATTTTATATGATTTTTTAAGTCATGATTTTTTTTAATTCTATGTAACTACTTACTACACAAGAAAATAATTTGAACTTGAAAGTACTATTTTCATGAAATCTGGCTCATTGTAAGGGAGAGAGAGAAATAAAGAAAAAAATCACGATACCTTTATACATTACCTTAGTGCCAGATAATGGAATTAAAAATGTAAATTTTATGGATTTTAGTATAGAATAAGTTATCTTTCTTCACAAATCAAAAATTTCAATTTCTTAATGTTTCTTTCGGCATTTGTCAGTCATAATCATATCGGAAAGAAATCGCGCGATAATAACTAAAAAAGTCTGACAGTGCATAATAAGGCAAACTACATCATTTATTCTTCCCTAAACGCAAATTTCAATTACATCATTTGTGTATAATTTGAATAAATAATTCTTGTCTCAAACTTGATTAATAAACTTTTTACTTAAAAGATATGACTAACTAATTCGGAGCGTATTTTTCTTTTTTTTTTTTTTCAAAAAATCTTTTCAACTTTTGTCATTGTAATGTGACTTTTTCCGGGCTACTGGGATCAAAGGCAGTGTTCCTAACCGCTATATAACATGAGGTTGTTAATTTTACTCCAAAACTAACTTTGTTAAATATACCCCATTTCAGCAAATATTCAGATATGGCATTTTTTCTCCCCTTTCTCTTCTCTCTTACTCGCATTCCTTGTCGATTAATGTCACAATATGTCGAACCACAAACCATTTTTATTTTGATCGAATGTACAACTTTTAAAAACGTTGGCAAAAAAAATCCGCCAATGCACCGAATCTAATCTTCAAGTTTGGATTCGATACTCTAAACGGTTTTCGAAAATTTGACATTTCTTTTCTTCAACGCGTTACTTATTCTATTTGAACCGAAAACTGGGCTAAAGTTTACGTAGTTTCTTAGCTCGAAATTCACATAGAAGCATTATTTGGTGCTATTAAATGTGTATATTTAGGAAAAAGAAAAGAAAAAAAAAACATTTTAAAAAACGTAATCATCAAATCCCGATTTATCTTTTCTATATTCGTCTTTTTGAAGAAAATGGTGACTCAATAAAAGAAATATAAAGTTGGAGGCCAAATATTGCCCACTTAAAGTAATTTGCTTATAAAATGCATTACAGTTTCTCAAAAAAGTATGAAATTTATCGGAAATTGTTATAATCTGTGGCTAGATAATCAAGCAGTAAAATTTTGAAATCATCAACATGTTTAACATGTCAATAAAAATTATCCGAAAATAGCATTTTTCACCTTTAAAAAATATTTTTCTAATGCCACCCGCTGAGTGCCCCTAATAATGCCTTCGTAGAAAGTACAGAAGATAAAAGAAATAAGTTATGAATAAATGTTATTTTAGTTTTTCATGTATTTTGATACATTTTGTAAAGCATGTAGTGAGTTAACAAGTTACAATTCTGTGAAGTACACGACTTTTGTCTCTTACTTTTTATTTTGATAATTTTTCATGAAACCAATGAAACCTTTCTGACAGTTTACCCAAGTTTCTTTATAATTTTCATGTGAACAAAATCTTTCACAAATGCCATACTGTGAGTCATCATCATCACTGCTACTTTTACTCTCATCATGGCGGCTCATCGGCATCGGTTGAACGGGATGAATTAAGGAAAGACATTTTCTTTCACTTGTTTAGTTTATTTTTGGATTAACCAGCTTGTGACCTGTCCGAAGGAAATTATCTTTTACTCCATTTTTTTTTCTTGCAGATTATTTTTTATTGAACTGGTGACAACAGCTGCTGGTCCAGCCCTGGAATTCGATGCAGAGGGTAATAAAAGGGTTGACATTGATCGATATGATCAGACCTGGGGGATGGTGCTGAGGAGTTTTCTCTTAATGTTCTGGCCTTTTAGCCATATTTGCAACATCAAAATCAATAAATCTTAAGCAATAGCATATTTCCCGTATTCTATAGGGTTATTGCACGGCTTTCACACCAGTCCGGGGCCCTCATTGCCAAATATTGTTCCGGACCCCCTACGGCACCCCCCCCCCCCCCAATCAATTTATTTATGTTTTGGTAGACACTTGAAAGTTCAAATATTTTTAGTTTCGCGTAGCACTAAATTACTCTTAATTTAATTTCGCAAGATATTTTGGTTAAAAGTACTAAATCAGCAGTCTTAAACACATAGTTAATAAACATATTAATTTGCGCAGAAATAAACATCCAAAATATTTAATTTTAACTCCCGAAAAACTAGAATATTATTGTGCTTACTTATGTAATTCTGCAATTGTGGTTTAAATCTTGATAATTAAAGTAGCTGAAACATATTTTATGCCTTTGAACAATTTCCTTTAAACCTTCCTCATTTTCTTCAGGGAGAATACTTCTATTGTTTCTATAAAGACGATGCTTGATGCGAAGTAGCAGCCAATGAGTTCAATCGTTCTTGATTCATGGATGAATGTTGCTATTTTTTTAATTGGTTTCCTAATCTGCTGAAGGTCTTTTCTGCTGTTACTAGAACCGGGAAAGAAATTCTGAGTACAGCACAAGAAAACGGACTCGATTTTTACAAAAACTGGATCTATTTTTTTCTCTCTTATATTGAGTTGCGTAATTCTAAGGAATTCAAACAATTTGGCTGTAACTCCACGAAACTATTGTTCAAATATGATTTAAAAGACTAATTTTCTGTATGAAATGAACTGAAAATAAGCTTTTGTATGTGTTGGCAAGATTTTTGATTTTCCTTTCCAATCAATCTCTTCTATGACATTAAATTTGAGAATTAAGCTAAGAAAAGTTCAGCAAGTTCGTTGGATGCTTCAAATCTCATTTTCAATTCACATGAAATAAAGTCTGAAGCTTTGTAAATTAAATTAGTTTGGAAATTCTCTTCTTCGGTACAACTAGTCATTTCTGACGGAGGAAGACAACGAAGACGTGTTTTAGAGAAATTTTCGTAGCTCGTGCTACCCAAATGCGACGTTTTTCACCCCGGAATCTCTTAGTCGCTGGATTCCCTCAGATAAATCATTTATCAGTTTAACTTAAACATTCAGAAGCATACATTCATACTGAATTAATATGCTTCTTTCATTACTACAGCCTTGCCTTAACCTTTTCAACACACTTTGGGAGTGCTTTGTAAGGAAATCATAGGGCCTCTGTGTCTATCACTTCTAAAATAAGCATATGAGATTCCTTTCGAGGCTTGCATGTTATGGGGGCACCTTGCAATTGTCACATTTACGATACAGTAAATTCACCACTTGGGTTACATGAGTGCGATTTATTTATTATGTTTCAGCAAGTAATATAATGAATAATTAGAAATGCTGCAGTGTTGATGTTAACAGAAAACCAACATTATTTTCCTTTTTCTCATTATTTTTCTTGTTTTCCTTTTGTTTGTTTTTTATCTCTCTTTACTCCCCCCCCCCCTTTCTCTTTGTTGTTTCTTCTTCTGAGGAGACTCTAACCTTTCAGACCTTCCATAGCTCCAGTAGCTCCGGACATGCGGTGGCTTTGGTTTAATGACACACTGTAATAATATTAATATCTATTATCTATATTGATAATAAATGAAGTATATTTATAAATCCAAAGTATATTTTTAAGATCCAAAAAAATCATAGCACAAAAATAAAACATATTTGTGTCTTCATTTTACTGTTAGTCGCTGCTACTGGACTTTGCAGTGTTCACAGTCGATGTCGCAATACGAGGGATTATAAAATTGCGATGGGAGAAATTAGGAACATGGGCAACATTTTGATCCTCGACCTAACATTATTAACTAGCGGACATCGTTAAAATTGATAAATGAAATTCAAGTGTTTGAAATGATTAAAACTATTTTCGGGAGAATGACCCATTATTCTTCATTTATTGAACTGAGGAAAACTCAAAGAATAGGAATTGATTAAAATATATATTTTAATTTAAAAGCATTATAAAAGAGAGATGGAATTGCACAAATGATGTTCTAAATAGATTACAGCCGAAAATTTCAGAAAATAAGAACATTTTTGGAGTAAAACGTTGATTTATTGCTTTCTGAAAACAATTGACTCATTTGCAACTACTCGGAGAGCATTGTCATCCCCATTGTGCCGACAAATGTCAAAACAAGTCGGATTCAGCAGTCGCTTCTTCACCCTCGGATTTCGAAACTCAAGACATTTCTCTGGGTGCCCCCCCCCCCCGGGTGCAGGACGTGATTGACGGGTGAACGGGCCAATCAGCGAGCGCGAAGCGAAGACAAATATCCGCATCCATGTGCAGCGAGGGGAGCGTAGCTGAAGACTGCTTCAGTAATAACGAAGCGTAGCGAGAGTGGAGTCGGCCCAGTGGATTCACTCCGCCTACTACATTCGATAGCCAGGAGAGTAAACAGAGCCCAGCGAGTCGAGCACGTGGACTAGACTTCTGGATGCTCATAATGGGTGAGTTCTGATTCATTTGAAAATTTTGGTGGTTAAATTTTTTGATTGCAAGGGGTGGAGAGAAGTAATGACTTAAAAAGTGTCCAATGCTCGTTCAGAGATATCTTTACTACACTTCTCATAGACAAAAATTTCCCGAGAGGATTTATTTTATGTTTTAATGAAGTGGGTTTTTCAAACGGTACAAATATTTTATGAATCGAAGATAAGAATGAAAATTAGCAGAGGATTGCTGGGATCTGAGGTGAAGAAGTAGTAATAAGTAATGAAATACATTTCAAACGGAACAAACCATGAATTATTTTTCATTAAAAATTCTATAGATTTTTAACAATGTGCTATGTTTTTTAAGCCGCCGAAACCAACAAAAAATGTAAACGAATGGTGTTCTTAGTTTGCTTAAAATAATAAAGAAACTTGATGTTTCTTTACCATTTTAAGCTGAAATTGAGCCAGTGGGGAGAAAAGGGATGAAAGTTTCGTTTTTAAAGTTTTGAATAAAACGCGTGCAAAGTTCAAATCTTAGTTAAACTTTTATTGACAAATTGTTATAAATCATGCTACATGGAACCTGCACCTACCAAGGATATTAGTAGCATCCCTTGTTACAAGACAGATGAGAGTTTCTTCTATCATTTTACAAGTTATCTCAAAATTTTCATCTTTGGCAGGTACACCACTTTTCTTCAAGAATGCTTTAATTGATTAATTTTAGTCTCCTTTGCATATTTAGAACTTTTTGAGCATCTTCCATATAACATTTTTTTTTCTTCTTTGGGATAATTATTTTCATCAATAACTAAAAACGACAACATTTATAAGCAATGCCCACTCCACCTGTTTTTAGTATGACAGCTAACGAACGTCAAAACTTATTAGTGGTAACTATCTGAAAAATACATTTTGTTCATCACTCCAAATGAGGAGAACGTTGCATTTCATGAAGGTCCTTTTTGCAGAGTACATAGTAATACGAAACACAGTACAAAGCATGTGTGTAAACTTTTCTTCATATATTTTCTTTTCTATTTTTCCCCCTTCCTCTAACTTTGGATCAAATATTTTAACTTAGAAGAAATGTAAGCATACATGCTTCTTTAATTGTATCTGTAATTAAATATATTCAGATGTTTGATACTCATATCGAATGGTTGCAACTGAGCAATAAAATTTGAACTGAAAATAGAATAATCCTTCAACAGTAAAAAAGTTATAGATTTTTCAAATTTATGAAAAATGCAGGAACATTTTTCAGTCGTACTGAGTTCAATCAGCCAAAACTAATTTAAGCTAAATGATTAGTAACATATTAACTGTCAAATATTTTGTTTCGTAGAAGTTTCGCTTATAAATTAAATTTGTTCAGATATGTGAGGCTTTTATAATCTGTTTCAGACTTAAATACATCTCTTTTTGAATTTTTTTTGAAATATATGACTTTAATTTAGGGATGATTACTTCTCATGAAATCATTGACTCAACAAATTTTTACATGTGTACTAAGCCTCTAGTGCCTAATTTTCCATTTGAAAAAATATATTTATCTGAAAGGATGTGAAATGGATGCGAAATGTATTATCTATAAACTAGCACATTTGCTTTCTTCGAGAACTACCGTGAAAAAAAAAAAAAAAAAAAAAAAACAGTGCGAAAAAGCAGTGAATAAAATTTTAATGGACTAAGTAATTTTGCAGCACATAACATGTCCCAAGTAGCACACTTCGTTTTTTAAAGGTTGTAAAATGGTTATTAACGTTGTAACAACCGCTTAAAAACGTTTATAAAACGTTTAAAGGTTATTTGTGCTACCTGGGGTATTTTTCCAATTATTTGAAAAGTTAGCTCGCCAGGCATGGCACTTTTCCCCCCACTTTTCTTCTCACGAATGAAGATTGTTAAAAAAATATAAGTACGAAGACTTAAGACACTTCGAGTTATATTAGTAGGATATATCTGTGCATTTATTTTCATTATTCCTTACTACAAATAGAAATGACAAACCAAGAGAAAAAACCGCTATCCTGCAAAATGCCGACTGTATGTCTTTGTCTTTGAAATCGTAAAGATAAGCAGTTTATAAATTACTTTTTAGCGGCAAAAATAACTGAATTTGCTTAGTGAATGAAAAACTACACTGTAAAAAATTAATGTTGTTTTTACAGTATAATACAGCTAATTTTATAGTAATAAACTGTAAAAAATGCTAATTTTACAGTAATAAGCTTTTAAATTTATAATTTACAGTAATAAACTGTAAAATTGCTAACTTTACAGTTCAGTTTAAATTGAAAACTCGGCTGCCAGTATAATACTGTAAAAACAATAGTTCCTTTTTTGCAGTGTATATGAAATGAAGTAATGGCTAGAAGCAATAATTTTCATGCATTGAAGAGAGCAGGAGAACTTGAGAAAAAACCGTTTTTAACTTTTAAATGGAACATTTTCAATCACTAAAAGAATTTATCTTTAAAGTTAACAATTTATTTATTTCTCCCTCTCAGGAAAACATCTATGGTTCTTCAATGTCTTTTTGGTAACAAATATTTTGTTTCCGTAAAAGTTTGATCTTTAAGTAGGGAATCGAACACACACACAAGAGAATCTCCTGGTATTTATTAGTTTATTCTTCTCATAGATTGCTTATTTGAGGATTTCTCCCCAATCGACTGACACGAAAATTATTCATTGACAAAGTTTTCGATATTTACTGAACAGTTTTTGTTAAAAAGTTAATGCACGGAGGAAAATGTTATGATTAAATGTACGACACAGCAATAGAGGCAAAGATATTCGAAGACAAAAAACTATGTACACTCAGGCACATTGAAAATAGCGACCCAAGAAGAAATCGTCGGATTGATCAGCGACTGCGTCTACAGTGGTGCCAAGCCAGATCAATGTGGAATGTCACAGATTGGCAAAAAGTTGTGTTTAGTGATGAGTCTCGGTTTGTTTTAGGGACTGATGATAACCGTGTACGGGTGTGGAGGCGCCCAGGTGAGCGGTACAATTCCTCCCACACTGTTCTACGTCACACTGCCCGCACAGCTGGTGTAATGGTCTGGGGGGCTATATCCTATGATAGCCGGTCCAATCTAATTGTGATGCGTGGAAACTTAACCGGCCAACGTTGCGTTGATGATATTCTTCGACCCCATGTAGGACCTTTCCTAAATGGTCTCCCAGGGGCAATTTTCCAGCAAGATAATGCTCGTCCGCATACAGCAAGAGTTGCTCAAGACTTCCTACGTCATTTTCAGACTCTTCCATGCCGGCCCGCTCCCCCGACTTATCCCCTATAGAGCATGTGTGGGATCAGCTAAAACGTCAGATGCCATCGTGTCACTCTGTGCGTGATTTGGAGTTGGCTGTTACAAATTTGTGGGCCCATCTGCCTCAGGACAACATCAGGCGTCTAATCAACTCAATGCCGGACCGTGTGGCGGCATGTATTGCAGCTAGAGGTGGTCCAACGCGCTATTGAAGTTGCTCTGTATTTGTGTCCTTGCACACCCTGTATTCGTTCAATTGTCTTGATTTTGAGATCAAGTGAATCTCTCATCTGTATCATTATGTGTATTAAATTTCATTTCAATCCGATGCTTTCTTCTTGGGTCGCTATTTTCAATGTGCCTGAGTGTATATATATCATTTTTCAACATTAATTATTTATTTCTTTTCTTATAGTGGGGAGGGGGGAGGGCGATGGAGCGAAGGGAGGTAGAAGTCGTCGAAATAAAGAATTCGAAAATGTTAGCAGCTAGAAGAAAATGTGTTAACGTTGAAAATTGCCTTTTTATGGTTATTAAATTCGGAAATATTTTATTAATTTTTCTTCGATTGAGTGAATAATAAATATTTAAAAAGTAAATAGTTCAGTTGAAAAAAAACTCAATTTCAACTAGTAAATAGAGTATGTTGAAGACTTTTCAGGCATCTGAGAAAGTTACTTTTTCAGTAAACGCTTTGTTTATATGTTATGCGAAGTGAGAGGAGATACAGAACTGGTTTAAACAATGGCTCCCAATGGGTGATTTGTGAACCCTTAGGGGTTCGTGAGACACAAAAATAGGTTTCGCAAAATTGTAAAGCGGAATTTAAAATCATTAACATAAAAAGATAACTAAATGATAATTTAAGTACAGATATTTACTGCACCGTTAAAATCTTCAAAATAAAAATTGAATAATAATAATAATAATAACAATAATAATCACAACAGTATACTGAATGAGATAAATATTGAGCTATACAAATTATCTCTTCTCTCTACGAACACTAAGCAGAGTAAAAAGGAAGGTTAGAGGAGGTTGAAACTGAGTTTCCACAACTATGATTCAATGACGTTTTTTCAACTCTATTTCATACAGATGAATGAGTAAATGTATATATTTTTTCCACAAATTTATGTACTGAAAATTAAACATGTACAGAGCAAGAACCACTGCTGAAAAGTATAGTATGAAGTTGAACTATCAATCGTTCGAGAAGAATGTTGTTTTTACAGGATAATACAGCTAATTTTATAGTAATCAACTGTAAAAGTTGCTAATTTTATCATAATAAACTAAAATTACTCATTTTACAGTACTAAACAGTAAAATTGCTAATTTTACAGTTCATTTTTTGCAGTGTATCTGCATGCGGCGATTGTTTTGTCAGAGAAGTATATGTGGTGTTAAATGACTTTAAAAAAAGTTTGTGTGTCCTGATTTTACGATGGATCAGTGGTTGAAAACAAGTAGTTTAGTGAATCGGGCAAAGTGCTGGAAGAGCAGTCAACTGTTCATTTTTCAACCTAAGTGCCTATATAACAATACAGAGTGATGCTACTGAAAGCTGTTGTGAAATAGCATCTCACCTGAATAAAATTACTTGAAAAAAGCCAATGAATTTATTTGGTGAAAGCAAAAATGTGACAATGCTTATTGAAAAACGGATGTTTATTTTACCAGTGAAACGTGATGAAGTAAAGATCCAACGCACAAGACTAAACTCGCCGAGTACTTTAAAATAAAACAGATAAAAAAAATCCTCTTTGACCAAAAAATAGTTTTAATTTAGTTATGCTGCTTTATTTCATTTTAACATTCAGCACAAATTTTTCATATACCACTTGTCCAGCAATGCTCAGCAAGAGTTAAGAGAGAGAGAAATATATGTGTTCACATGCATATCAAAATTATCATCTTTTCTTTTTGCTGTTATCAAGCCGGTCGTCTGAAGAAATGAACCGTATTTTCGCAGTAAGCTGTAATACAAAACAATCGCACCGTAACATTTAAATTTAGTATGTCTCTAAAGAATGGGAAGTGATAACTTCTTTCCTGTCAGCTTCAAAAGAAAATGACAAAATCGTTCCCTATGCATCATTTCCAATAAGTTATGGAGTTTGCGACACTTTACATTTCTTTTAATATATTTCCCATATAAATGTTTTTAAAGCAGTGAAAGTATACAGATGAAAAATTAGATTTCTGAAAAAAATTGACCACATATGGAAAGGCTTCATTGTGAAAGAAGATAAAAAGTAGGCCGGTAAAAATTAAACGCTTTAAGTTATTCCCAAAAATATCTGCAGAAATTGAAGTGATTTTTTCATCTTTATAAATTATATTCATTGATAACAAAAAAAAAAAAACACGTGATTTATTGTAATAAAAACAATTAATGTGCGTACCATTTTTGTGTGAATTATATTATTACCCTAATAACAAAGTGTGGCAAAAAATAGAAAGGCTAATTATTTTGCATTCAGGTGCAGAAACTTTTCACTACTGAAGTAAAAAAATATTAGCATTGCATATTAGTATTAATTTTTAGTTCATACTTTACGCAGTATAGCGTATATTTGCATATATATTTCAATGGTGATTTTGTTTAATAATCCGGAATCTTAATATAATTTTTAAAATATCCTGACATTTTTCAATTTCGAGAACAAATCTTGGTGGGTGCATATGTCGCTTTGCACCCTTACCTCGGTACGCCACTGCGCATCATATACCCGCCAATATGAAAATTGTGTAATGTGAATTGAGCTGTATAAAGCTGTTTTATGCTGTCTTTTCCAGTAAAAAGGATTCTTTTTCAAACTTGAATTGCTTTTTCTTTTTTGCATGAAATGCTTAGGAAAAAAACGGCGGGTTTTTCTTTCCAACCTTTCCCTGTTTTCTCGTGCTCCGTATTATAGATGATGGTTTTGCAGACTATTGTGTTTTCTCTGCTGATAGGTTCAATAGCGCAAGTAAATGTAAAATGAACAAAAGAAATTAAAATAAACAGTGAAACATGTTTTGAACCGAATCCTTAAAACACAATGAAATATGTTAAAGGGTTTAAGAAAAAGTCCTGAAGAAGGTAAACATATGACATTTTTTGAAAATTTAGCTAAAGTTAGCTAAATTTAGTTTAAACGATCATCTAAAAATCTGACACATATTTTAATGACAATAGCATTCCTTATTTTTAAAAAGATAGTTTTAAACTTTAGTGCTTGCTTAGTGTAATTTCTTGTGAATGAAAACATTTCAGATGAAAAGTATTTCAGTTTAATACAAGATACTGATTCAAGTTTAAAATAAGAGCAAATTATTATTTTTTTAGGGATGAAATTCGAATACTGATTCGATGATGACTAATATTAAAACACAAAAAAGCCAGATTTTCGAAAACATAAAAAGTTTTTACACCTTTTTATTATCCCTTATAGTAGTCTAGCATAAATTTTTAATTTTACTTCGCGAGCAATGAAGAACAAGATTGAAAATTCTCAATTATAATATTCTATTACGCACTTCGTGAAAATAACGTTTTTTAAACCCATTAATGCCTAGCGTCCCTTTTTAGGGACGGTCCAAAAAAGGGCCTGAATTTCCCCAAAAATGAACATTTCAACCAAATAATAGTGTTCAATTAGTACCTTGGTATTGTTTCAATTCGTTATTAACAGATTGCAGCACATAACCATTGTAAAGTGTGTTCTGTAGCAGTTTTAATATGATCTTTATCAAAAATTCGTTCACAATCTCAAGAAAAAAAGCTAAGTTTTCAAAGTTATTCCCAGCTTCCCAGTTTATGTTAATTGCTGATTTTATTTCTTCTTATAAAATGTCTTTTTAAATATTATATCGTAGGCAGAAAAAAATTTTAGTAAAAAAAGTATGTACCCTCTGGGGTCTATCGTAACTTTTAAGGGACGATTTTTCTTTCCTTAATAAAAAAAAAAATTTTTTTACATGATATTTTGTTAATTATTTTTCCTGTCCATTAAACACTTTGTAATCAGTATACAAAATATCTTTGGAAAAAAAACTATCAGGCATTAATGGGTTAAATGAGACACTGGTTTAAAGTTTTTAGAACTTCTAAATGATTTATTGCTTCGAAATGATTGGTTTAAGTTCACTGTTTCAAATTATTTGTTCAAAAGTGTTTATTCTAAAAACGTTTGATTTTACAATAAAACTAGTTGACCCGGCAAACGTTATTTTGCCATATAAATAATTTCCTAGTAATTTCTAGTGTAGACAAAAAATAGCTTACTCATTGTAAGTATGTATGTATGTATGGTAGAATGTGTATATTGTATGTATGTAAGAATGTGGTATATGCGTGAAATAAGCATGGAGCGCTGTGAACGATGAGGGAATATAAAAATAACAAAAGGCAAACATTATTTTTAAGTTATTATAATTTATTCCTTAAAATTATATATCATTAAATAAACAATTACGACAGTAACACTATTAAACAATATCAATCTCTTAATGCTATAGCGTGAACAATATTTTTTGTTAGTCCATCTTTAGCTAACACAAACAAACTGGATTACCCACTCGAGAGCATGCCACGTATAATTGTCCGTGTGAAAAACATGGTGTTCTCAAATCTAAGCCACAAACAGACATCGTTTGACCTTGGGATTTGTTGATAGTCATTGCAAATGCCAATCTAATCGGAAACTGAATACGTTTGAATTGAATTGGCACATCTGTAGGTATAATAGGAATCCGTGGTATGAGTATATTTTCACCTCTGAACTTGCCATTTAAAATCCTGGCTTTTATCACGTTTTTCATTAATTTTTGAATGACTAATCGCGTACCGTTGCACAGCCGGGGCGGGTTCAAATTATGAAGCAAGATAATTGGAGATCCAACCTTTATTTTTTTAAAATTTGTGTCACTTTAATGGTCGTTCATACCCACCCCCCTCTCGCAGTGAAAAAAAACTTTACACAGCAGATTTTGCCTAATAACTCAACACTCATGGTGTTTGATACATTTTATTTGTTTGTAATGATGTTTTTTGGTCACAACCAATATGAAAATCACAAAAAATAGTTACTTTAATTTTTAACATATATTTATCTCCTTCAGAATTTTTGACTTTTAATTTTACCTTGAATTTGACGTAAATGCAAGGTATAAAATACAGAATTTTATAAAGGTACAAAAAGTAACATAATATAATTGATAGTGCATATAATTTTTGAAAAAATAATATAAGTGCCGCAAATCAAAAACCATTTATTGCCACAATCGATTCAAAGCCCCCAAAAATGGCGCAAACGTCCATAAGAAAATTCTACAGCATCGAAGGACCCCATTGCCAATTTTAACAAAGATCCGACCAAAACTGTAATTTTTTACTATAAAAAAATATAGGGTAGATCCCCATGAGGGATATACCTGCGTAAGGACATTACAATCATTAAAATCATTAAAAAAAAAAAACCATGCAGCTGTTCGAAAAAATCCTTGCGGGCCTGGATTCGATCTCATTCCATCAGGAACTTCAACCTGACGCACATAACCACTTGACCATCGGGTCGCTCATTGAAGTAAGGATTTACGATAACACATATTGTTTTAAATGACATGAAATGTTAGTTTTTCGATCATAACTTTTTTTCTAGTGAACAAATATCGTCATATGAGTACATGGTACCTAAGTTACACCATCTCCTATCGATTAAAAAAAATCGTCCAAATCGGTTCAGTAGATCAGATGTTATGTGCGAACAAAAAAAAATTTAGGGGTGGACTACCCCTAACATTTAGGGGGATGAAAAATAGATGTTGGCCGATTCTCATAGATACTGGATAAGCACAAAAAATTTCATCAAAATCGGTCAAGCCGTTTCGGAGAAGTATGGCAACGAAAACTATGACACGAGAATTTTATAGATTGACTTTCTGAAAAACACGCTTTTACACAATTCATGCATTCCTCTGAATGGTAATTCATTTTGCGAGCTTACGTATAATAGCAGTGAAAAAAAAATCCGTTCATTCGCGAATCATGTTGCTTACATTTTAAAATATTATGTTGCGATTGGTTTTAATTCCGATCTACTTCGACTTTGACCAGATTGTGAAGGAAATGTGTTCTAAATACATTTTTCTTTCCAAATACCTGGAAGCGCTAATAATTTCTTCAGAGTTTCTGAGTGCTTAGATCATTATTTAAAAATAACGGCTTCTAACATTTTAAAATATTAAATTTTTATTTCTTTCGTTTAATGTATTGCTTCATTTTTGCAGGTGTTAACATTGAATTTTAATGCTTATAACAAGTTTGGTAACTCTTTATGTGTTAAGATTTCTAAAAACACTGTCACTGAAGTTTAAATTTCTTTTAAAGATTCACAAGATTGGACATGATTCAAGGATCATAAAAAGTGTAAAACAAACCGTGAAAATATTCCGTGAATTTAGTAAAGCCTTTATTGATTCTTATTATTAGTTAACTTCTCTTAATATATTCTCAATATCATAGCAAATTAAATATTAACCAAAATTTTCTCGAGCTTAAGGCAAGTTACGCAATTAATGTCTCAGTGTCAAAAGATAAAAATAACTAAAGAGGCCCAATAATTGAATAATGGGAGGCAAGATATGTTTTCAAAGCATTCAACTTTTCAACTAAAATAAATTAATGCTAACTGGTTTCATTTCTTTTCCCTATCGAACTAAGGCAAAATTTTATCAATGGGTATAGATAAAGAAGATTGCAGAATTTTAACTTGTACGGTTTTAACCATATTATACTTAACAACTTAACAAACTGAGCGTGTTTGACACGAAAAAAAGTTACCAGAAATTTCTCGGGCATCTTGCATGGTGCGTTATTTTATCTCTATTGCTCGCCTAAGATCCATTCCAATAAAAATAAATAAGCTAGATTATATATAAACTTATTTACCATAGATGTCTTCTGTATGAATGCCTTGTGTAAACCACGTGGTGTATTTTAAGGACTCACGGTTATTTTGCTAATAATTCTCTGTTATAAAACGAATGTTTGGTGCAGAAAAGGTAATGCGCTATTTTTGTCGCGTTATACTTGTAAGTATGACCATTCAATTTAATTTGGTTTAATATTTTAAAATTCAAAATAAACATGTGTTCAAATCTTTATTTCTTTTTATACTTGCAAATAACTTTTACCTCAACCCACGCTTCCTACTCACCTCTCTCCCCCTTCATCAACTGAAATTGGAAAAATACCTTGCACTATATAACTGCTTTCTTTTTCTGTGGAAAAAAAAAAACTTGTTTGGGGTTTTTTTCCCCCCTAAGGAGTAAGTTTTGGTTAAGTTTTTCAGAAAAAAAAAACTTGTGCTTAAGGGGTTAAATATGTTGTACGGGTAAAAGGCAATAGGTAACGTTATGGAAGAAAATTAAACTAAACTGTTGTGTAGATATTCTCTTTCCGTTCTGCCCGGCTCTATGACAAAAACCATTTTGACTCTATTATTTTTTCTTATTTTTCTAGTCCTCCCTCCCACCCTCTATCTCTTTATGTCATATTTCCTCACGCACAAATACTATAAAAACAGGGGCTCAATGCATGTGTATCTTTATTTCCAGCATAGTCTTTTATAAACTTAGTTTTTTGCAGCTTTTTAAACGATAAATATTTCATTCTGCCCTGCCGTCCCCTACTTTCTACCGTGAAACCCTATTTCATTGTAAAGACATAAAAAACTACTGAATGGATCGAGATTCTAAGATGGAGCCCGATTCACTTTTCTCGGTTTTTTAGTCCGGAACTTCTATGCAAAACTATGCAAAACTACTATGCAAAGGGGGACTTAAAGGGGAGAGCACGAAAGGTGTACAGTACAGAACCTTTTATCCGGGAACCAAAATACAGGGAAACCAGAAAACCGGCAACATTTTGTCGATTTTTCCGCCACTTTTTAAAATACGCATTTTCGGCAATTTCTAAAAAAAGAAGAGCTGTTTTTTTTTCTTTTTCTTTTAAAATACCTAAATGAATATGAACGGTTTCTTCATAAATACCATATAAGTGGCATATAGCTCAGAAATTTTTAATATTGTAATATCTATAAGCACTTCTGGATCTTTTTCTCTTCAGGTTTTAAGCTGCATTACTATTTGTTATAGTAACTTGGGTTTTATAAACAATTGGCAAATATCGCTTCATAGCGATTTAGAAAACCGGGAAATTCAGTTATCCGGGATAGCTTTGGTCCCAAACATCCCGGATAATTGGTTCGCTACTGTATTATAATGCTTTGAGCCGAAACTTAAAATAATTGGCCAACTGGCGGTGCAATTATTTAATTTTTCCTGTACAATATGTTGTAGAACCCTCCTCCGTACTGTAAGCAATTCATACTCTGTAGTAATACTTACTTGAAAATGATCCTAAATTTTAAGTATAAAAAACTAACCGCTATGTTGGATTCTTAATTAGAAAGTGTTATCAATCCTATTATACAATAAAGCCTGATTTATTGAGAGCCTTCAGTAGACTGACAGATGATAGTACACTCAATCAAGAATTTGTATTTTGGCGTGAAGAACTATTTTTTAATGTTTAGAGAGCATGCTGCTGCACTAACAACCATTGTTATGTTTAAAATTCTGGAATTACACTTGAATTATACAGATCTTGTAGGTTCTCTGAAGTACATCACATACGTTAGAAAACATTGCGAAATTATAAAACACCATGAGTGCTTCTTTTTGAAATGCGTGAAAAAATCAAAGAAATTATCAGTAATGAAACGGAAACACAGTGGAACTAAATTTGCTTTCAATGCCATGCGCAATCATTAGAAAGATGCGTGAACTGGTAGCGGAAGACAATCTTCTGTTACAGGTTAGGTTTCGACAATAGGGACGACTTAACTAGAAAAAACTGCAATTCAGAGCCGTAATAGTTTCATTTGAATCTAACACATATTACAGGCAATGATCATACATCACTCAAGTTATTAACGAACCAATTTATTGCAACAAGAGAGTGGTACATATTACATCTTTTGAAAAAATCGTGCTTATTGTTATTTACAAGATCCTGATAGAGGTCTAAAAACTAGAGTGCATAGAGAAGTAAAAAATAGGTAATAGAATCCGGCAAACTGGATGTCTAGTTTTAAAACCTTGAGGGTGCGTTATTCGTCTTGTTAAACCCCTTTTCGAGACTAATGATGAGCAAGGGAACGTAGTTATTTAAAAGTTTTATTTTATAAATAAATAAGTAAAAAAATTAGTTTTAAAAGCATGTGTTTTTGTTTTCTTTCAAAACATGCTAGGGGAGCAGAAGAAAATATAAAATATCGAAATGAAAGGTAAAAGAAAAAGAGGAGATACTGAAGCAACTTTTGCACTCTATTGGTAATTCAATTTCAAAAAGGGAAAATTCAGAAAAACAGTTTTTTTTCAAACCCTGTACTATTTTTTGGAACCTGATAGATATTTAAAAATAATAATAAAGTTGCAAAAAAATAATGAAGATGTAAAGGCAACTTTTCTGCATTATAAACTAATTCAACTTAGAGAAAACATTCAAGCTCCACCCTGATATATTTATTCTTTCTAGTATCTATACGTGTTACCTATTCACTATGCACGTAGTACTTCGAAATAAAGAAACAGTTATTGCACAATAAACTACCATTAGTTATTCACTAATGCGCCTCTTGAGATCTAGTGGCTAGCATCGATGCTTTTCACCTATGCGGTTCACTGATACCTTGTTGCTAAAAGTTTACTAAAAGTCATCTTCATACGGTACGTATCATTTGATTTAATTGTACCAATCTTGAAAACTTTTTAATGTATGCGTGAAAACAACCAAATACCTTGCTCCTCTCCAGTCTCCAGTATATCATAACTGTCACTGAGGTGCAATAAATTTGCTTTCTACATCAATTCCGAAAGATTTACGCCAATCTGAAGATAGCAATCAGAAATCTCTATCAGACATAAGTAACGCAGACAGACCAAGTAGTCATTGATAGTTCCTCAATCAGTCAGCGAAAGAATCAGGATAACGTTCAAAGCGTGGGTGTCATCAAGGCAGCTGCTAAGCAAACAATTCAATCCCATCTTTCAAACAAATGATAGCGCCACTCAAAATTGTGAATGTATGACGAGACGATTGATGTCGGGCAGTTGATTGAAGAAGGGGTAAAGGGTTAATTTCAATGTATTAAAAGGATATTTATGACCAATATCTAGAGGAGGAAAAGATAGTTAATGAAATATACGATCCTATCGTGTCATGTCAATCTAATGATAAATCGTCATAACAGTAGGGGACACTTTTATTTTCAAAATGGTAAAACATTTAATTGAAAAAAATACACTAAACACAGCATGAATGTCTTTTCAAAAGTAATTTATAAGTTTCAAGAAGAGATACTCTGAGAGAAAGTACCCAGTATCACTATGAAGTACTTAGTATCGAATGATATTCTAGCCACATATGTTGCAGAATTTCACTATGGCTATGTTTTACGTGTAGTAATTCATAAAATATTTTTGTGCGGAAAAAAATTAAAAAAATAAAAAACGATATTTTAACTCACAACTATGTGCATTGGAAAGTTTGAAATTTATCATCTCATAGATAATCAAAAATAACGCTTACAAACATACGTCATTTCTTACAACTTTACTGCTCAAGAATGTGTCAGTATATTTTTATAAGCCTATGATCAACACACAGGTTCCATAAATGCATAAAGACATTTTACATGATGATCTAGAAGTTTATCAAATTACTCGTTTTTACGCAGCCACTCAAAAGCACTGTAAAAAATAACTGTTGTTTTTAAAGTATAATACAGCAAATTTTACAGTAAAAAACTAAAAATTGCCAATTTTACAGTAATGAACTGTAAAATTGCTACTATCACGGTACTAAACTATAAAATCACTAATTTTACAGTAATAAACAGTAAAATTACTAATTTCACAGTTTATTATCGTGCATTTTGCAGTTTTAAACTGGAAACTCAGTTGCCAGTATTATACTGTTGTTTTTACATTATAATACAGCTAAATTTTACTGCAATGAACAGTAAAATTTCTAACTTTACACTAAGAACTTAAATTTGCTAGTTTTACAGTTTATTACTGTGCATTTTACAGTTTTAAATTGGAACCTCAGCTGTCAGTGATATGCTGTAAAAGCAACAGTTCATATTTTGCAGTGTGTTACACACGCGTAACTTGCTGTCAAGTGCTAGGTTCGGAAATAAAATGTAAACTTTGTGGAATTGATTTAATTTTAGCTTCGCTATGTTTTAATTTCACGCCAAAGAGCAAAGCGTTTCAATATTTCAAGAGCTTTATTTTTCTTCTCACTTCTTGCAAGATTATGTACATATTTATTCTACTTTTCTAGTAGAATCGAATTTGCAAAACAAAACTACATAATGAACATGTTATAATAGTTTAGAAACAATCACAAATAGTAGTGGTTATTGATAGGCATGATATTCTTACGCATCATTGACTTAACGCATCTATTCGGGTAAAATAATAGATTTCACTTTCAGTAGTAAACAGAGAAAGGCAAACTACAAACTTTTGATCAAAGATAATAAATAAGAAACTCGCGACTTCAAACAAAACTTTCTGTAAGAATGTCATGGACAACTTCAAAAACGTGCATCAAATTTTAATAAATTTTGCTATAGAAAAATTCAGTTCGTAATACAAGCTTAAGAAAATGTAATATGTTTCAAAGTTTTCCTTAAAAATGGAAACCTTAAAGAGGAGATTTACGTCATAGCAGCGATATAAGATTTCTAGATTTACGGAAACATTAAGCTATTTAATGTATTTGTTTAAGTTCAACGTAATATATGAAATCAAGCAAAAAATATTTCTGAAAGAGAAAATTATTACGAAAAAGCAGCACATGCTCTCTCTTGCACACACTCAATAAAATGAAACTCTAAGCAAAGTAATTTCACTAACAGTTGATGTAGTTAATATTACAATCATTTTAGTTACAAGACAATGATGAGTAAAAAAATGTTTCTGTTTTTATTCACTTGTAAAAAACAATATACATCATTATAATTTAACGGGACACTTAAAATTTC
Source organism: Uloborus plumipes (assembly GCA_038373865.1). Taxonomy (NCBI): domain Eukaryota; kingdom Metazoa; phylum Arthropoda; class Arachnida; order Araneae; family Uloboridae; genus Uloborus; species Uloborus plumipes. Next base: position 60,143 of record JAXGGA010001796.1, read on the forward strand.
GCAACAGGAACGAAAGCTTTTTATACTTATAGCAGTTTTGCGTTTCAAAATACATTTGATAAATTGTAAAATCTAGCGTAATAAGTATAATACCAATTACATATGTGTACATGTGTTATATAAAGTGTGTTATGCACTGGTTTTAAGTCAAAAGATATTGTAAAAGGTAGAAATAAATGATACATTTTTTAGTGGTTATTCTTTTATTAAATGTACTCGTTTTGATTAATTTGCAGAATTGGAGTTATTCACAATACACTCTTGTAATTAGTAGCTTATATAAAGTCGATTATTGAATCTGACATAAAGATACATTCGTTCATGATTTTGTTATATCTTACTTCTGTTTGAAAGATAAGTCCTTTCAATTCCCCCAAAATATATTCAATCCGCCCTTTTTTTTAGTTTTACTTTTTTTTTGGGCAAGATGAAAGTGTAATTTTAACATGCAACGGCACAAATTGGGTTACATTAACGTCATAAATGTTTGAATTTAAACGAAATATGAATAACACTTGAACAGAGAAATTTGCCGTAGGGTTTTAAACATCGGTTATTCTCTTGCTTTTGCGAGGTTTCAAACCGATTTGCTACAAGTGATAGCTTACACACTAAAACATGTGTTTAATACTCCTTGCAATGTAATATCAATCACTGTTGATGCAAAAAAAGATTAAATTTGGTGACTCAATGAAATGTTACATTTTAATATTTTTTACATTACTTACAAACTAAACTTAAAAACATTGCGTATGTTGTTGGACATAATGGGCGTAACTTCCGTTGGTTGCAGAAATTATTCTCATCTTAACTAGTTCACAAGTTAAAGTTAACTAGTTAAAGTTCACTGAAAGAAAAAAAAAACATAAAACTCAAAACTAAATTACCTAAAAATAGTGATAGTGTAATTTGCAAAATTCCAGAAAAAATGTGTTCAATAATTCTATGATTTAATTTATATCCATAATAAAAACTATAGCGTATTACTAAATGCTATCTGTTTCTGCGCAAAATTACATAGGAACTGAGAGAATACCCTTTTTTCTCATCCAGAAGAAAACAGCCCTGGATTTTACTTCTAACTCCCTTCTGTCGCCTTGTTAAATACGCGGCAACATCATACGGTTTTCTAGAGAGGAGGCCGAGGGTACTGTTGACAAGAAATATGGAAGGATGTCGTTAATGTCACAAGTGTCTATTACCTACGACCCTACGAGCAGTTTCAGTATCATTCTCATTCTTCTGCAATAAATTAAATTACTGCTGAAATTCGCGCGACGCCCCTTTTTCAGAGGGAGGGGGGTGTTGACTATGACGAACTCTTGTGAAGTTGTTGACTATGATAAACGCCCGTGGGGTTGTCGACTATGATGAATGCTTGAAGCGTTGCTGACTATGACGCACGTTTGTGGACATTAAAGAAAGTGCTCTTAATTTTAATTGGCTAAATTCATATTGGGAATGCATGATTTAAAAGGGGGAAAATGCTCAGACTTTAGCAAAAATAGGAATATAAGGAAAATATATTGTCCAGTTAAAGCAAAGACTTATTCATTGTACTCTAAAACCTTACAATAATTTAGATTTGCTTTATTAAAAAAAAAAAAACTCTTTCTAAACTTAATTTTTGAGAGGGATGGTAAAGGAGTTTCGCTTCATAGGAAAGTTCATCGAATTTTCAATTTCAATTAGTATTTTATGCCTACATTGTTTAAAAGCAAATGATTTTGAAATGCAATTTTATAGATATGGTTATATTTATTTATTGTATGAAATGTGTTGAAAATGCGAGATAATATTTATAAATGTTTTATGAGTGCAGAAGTTTTAGGGGGGGGGGCGGAAAATGGTGTTTCTTAATACACTCCAACTTCAAAGAATTACTCATATATATAAAAATAAGTGTTGGCTGTATTGTTTTAGCATTTGATGCCTTTATAGTTTTAAAAATTTTTATCAGTTTTGTGTTTCTTTTTTTTTTATCGTAGCAAATCGCCTGGCAGACATTATTTTGAGTTAATAACACATTGCTCATTGCTATGCTGCGTTTTGGAACTAAGTTTTATGCCATAAATTTTAACTTGTGAATTTTTTTTAAATGCAGCACTCTTAAAGAAATGTTAGTACATTGTAAAAGTCTGTTATAACCTTAATGAGAATATTTCCAGAAACTTATCCGCATTTTTTTTTAAACTGTGCTTTTAGGACGTTGTAACTGCAACATTTCTGAAACAAAACACATTCGTTACTAGATTTTCGTTATTTTCAGTTTGTCTTGTTAGCTTTTACATTAATTTAGCGTAAGTAGCAGGAGTATAATCAAAACAACAAAACAAGATGACTGAACAAATCTCAGCTAAGATACAAGTAATATGATTGTAATATCAGTAATTTGTTCATACTCTAAGAATCACTTTGTTAAAAGTCATTTTTTATTTCATTGTTGAGCTAATATTATTAATCTAAAGTGTTAAACGATCATAAAAAGTTAAACTATAGCTTTTGTTGCTTTAATTAATCTTAAAGACTTGAAATATGAAAACAACAATACCGAAATATAATGTAAGAAAATGTGGGGCAAAGTGAAATTTTAAAGTATTTTCAGTTTGCAGCTAAACCTAACTATCAATATTTACACTATATTCTTAACCCTTTAACGATTGGTTAATTTTCAAGAAAACGGTCATAAATGTACCTATATTTTTTATCCCCGAAAATTATATAAAAATATATGTATGAAAAACATATGCATTTATTTTTGATTTTTTGTTTTGTTTTCAGCTTGAAATTGAAAAAAAAAATAATATTTTTTTAGGAAATGCCAACATTCGGGGTTACTATGACTTAATGTTGGTTTTCCAGCAAGCAAGGAAAATATTAAAAATGTGTGTTTTAAATATTAGCAAAAATTTAATTCAGTATCCTTGTGCTGCTATCCAATGCAAAATGAGAAGTAAAATGTTTGCAGGCAAAAGATATGAATTAGTTTTATTCTTATTGGCGCGTTACTATGTTAACACTTCAGCCCGGAAATGTCACGGGAGCGAGAAATGAAGGGCGCCAACTCAGCCGTGATTTTGACGGGAGCGAGCACGACGGGGTTAAGCATATCGTTGATTCCAGTCAAATAAGAAATTGCTCTAAAGAGATCAATGTAAATAATTATACAAATGATTTTCAAAATTTGACTCATTTCGTTACTTTTTTTTTTTTTTGAAGGTACAAATTTACTACCAAAAATGAGAAATAATATTTTAATGTAAGTATTATTATGAAATACATGTTATTCTATCTTTATGTGCTGTAATTTTCACAACAAATTTTCAATTTGTTCATTTTGTAAAGGGTACCTAGACGTCATCTTAACTAATTTATTCAGCCTCACATTTCTCTAACTTTGCACAAATAAAGAGAAATTTAGACAACAAACTAATATTCAAAACATCGAATACGCGACTTTATAATGTACAATGTTAGAATGTACACAGCAAGTGCGAATTATTTCACAGCATACATTCAGCCACAAAGACGAAAAGTGATGCTGGGGATATCAAAAAAGTCACAGCTTGTTTATTTTTATTACCAGATCTGCGAAACATTCTAGTTCCAGAAAAATGCTTTCAACTCCTCTCGTTCTTTTCCTCATTGATTGCAGATACTAGTGTAAGCTTATCTCTGAAAGCAGTGATACCGAGACCGACGACACAAAATAAAATAAATACTAAAATTTTTCTTTTCGTGTCTTTTTCCACCGCCATTCTTTTTCTTTAAGCTTGATACTCATAGATAATTGCTTTTTTTTATATAGACATTTTTCATTGTTCTTTAATCGTTGCTATAGTAATCCTTTTTACTTTAAAATAAACATTTTGCATCGTTACTTAAATATATATTTCTCAAATGTTGAGTGAAGGCGTAAAAATTCTGTTAAAATTTAGCAATAATTAAAAACTAACTTTTCCTTTTGAGCAGCTTAGCAAGGGTTTTTTTATCGAGTGGTTTTACAAATAGTAGTATCAGAAAAGTATGGATGTAAAACTTAGGTTAATTTTGAGCATACTTTATTCTTGCCTCTTTAGCAATTACTTAAGTGCAAATCGCTACTCAGTAGAATGCACAAAAGTCACATAGTGTAGCACTAGGTCCATGATGCCATCTATTACAGATCGAACTTTATCAATGCACAAAATTAAAGTTAATTGAAGTTGTAGTTTCAAAATTGAAGTTGCGAAAATCTCAGTTTCTTTCAAGTGCTAGTGACTTGCGATTATACATATATATATATATATATATATATATATATATATATATATATATATACACTCAGGCACATTGAAAATAGCGACCCAAGAAGAAAACATCGGACTGAAATGAAATTTAATACACATAATGATACAGATGAGAGATTCAATTGATCTCAAAATTAAAACAATTAAACGAATACAGGATGTGCAAGGACACAATTACAGCGCAACTTCAATAGCGCGTTGGACCACCTCTAGCTGCAATACATGCCGCCACACGGTCCGGCATTGAGTTGATTAGACGCCTGATGTTATCCTGAGGCAGATGGGCCCACAAATTTGTAACAGCCAACTCCAAATCACGCGCAGCGTGACACGATGGCATCTGACGTTTTAGCTGATTCCACACATGCTCTATAGGGAACAAGTCGGGGGAGCGGGCCGGCCATGGAAGAGTCTAAAAATGACGTAGGAAGTCTTGAGCAAATCCTGCTGTATGCGGACAAGCATTATCTTGCTGGAAAATTGCCCCTGGGAGACCATTTAGGAAAGGTCCTACATGGGGTCGAAAAATATCATCAACGTAACGTTGGCCGGTTAAGTTTCCACGCATTACAATTAGATTGGACCGGTTATCATAGGATATGGCTTCCCACACAATTACACCAGCTGTGCGGGCAGTGTGACATAGAACAATGTGGGAGGAACTATACCGCTCACCTGGGCACCTCCACACCCGTACACGGTTATCATCAGTCCCTAAAACAAACCGAGACTCATCACTAAACACTATTTTTTGCCAATCTGTGACATTCCACATTGATCTGGCTTGGCATCACTGTAGACGCAGTCGCTGATCAATCTGACGATTTCTTCTTGGCTCGCTATTTTCAATGTGCCTGAGTGTATATATATTCATAAAATAAAAACGCTGATATAGATCATTTATTCAATATTAAAAAAGAACTTTAAAAAAATTATGAAATTTTAATAATTATATTGTTAATAAACTGTTAAAACAAATTATTTTTAGATTTTTTTTTTTTTTTTGAAGTTTCTTGCAAAATGTTATTTGTAAATTTTTCAATATCAATCTTTTGAGTTGAATGTAAGACAGCACATGCAACAAGTTTTCGGCTGAGAATTTTTTTCTCGCCTTTGAAAGTACCATAAACATCAACAAACAACATCATTTAAGATCGTAGAAAGTATGTTCTCCCAATAATATTTTTGTTTATTACTTATTTTTAATGATTCTTGAAACATTTTGACGTGACAGAAATTTTTTTACGGCGTGCCGTGTAATTGCTAAACCCCACGTCTCTCCTATGCTAGAAGATGCATACCAGCTAGCAACTAACGCATCAAACACACCACGCCTTTCACAGTTATCATTCATACTATAAATCACCAAAGAGATGTGTAAGCACACCAAACAGGAATGGTTGGATATGCATGTACGGAGATGCGGATGGCAATGCAAGCGAAACCCAACGATTCTACCATGTACACTTGCACCAAAAAAGACACTTCTCAGATGAGAGAGCTTTTCAATGATTACCTAATTAATAACCTAAGAGTTGCTCCCGTAGCTTTTTTGTGGCAACAAGTTACAAGTATAATAAGAGCTGTTTGGGGAGTTCCTTGCGGAGTATCGTCCGTGAAATGAGTGTGATGATAGATAAATGAATCGAGTCCGACAACTCCCAGGCGACTGGGGGGGGGGGGGTGTCGGTCTCTATTAAGAGGAAATAAGTCGATGAGAAATCCTAAGTACATACATATACGCTAGCGTCTACAGAAGACGGTACCTGCAAAGCAATGTTTACGTTTTTTCAAATTACATTCACAGGTGCAATTAAGATTAAAAATGAAATTTATTATGTTTAAAATATAGATTTAATGTACATTAAGCAAGATCATTTTGCAAATGTTTTACTTCATTAGTGTACTAAGACTCAATAATTTTATTTGAATGAAAAACTGCGGTAAGAAAGGAATAAGTTTTTTTTTTGACGGGGAATGGGGGGGGGGGGCACTGATTTCGGATGGATAAAAACATTGTTTTTTCTACCGAGGTGTTAAATTTGTATTCGCATTTCCTGTCCCAAATTTTCAGTTTCCATTGCATTTGACGGCTGGGCTACCCTGAAGCCAAATTTTAAAAAGTCGAAAAAAAAGAAATGATGGTTAAAATAAAAAGCAGAAAATTAGAGCTCTTATGAAATAAATAAAGAAATGCATTAATCTTGAAGAGAGTTTCCTCTTTTGTTTCCCCATTCAATTTTTCTTTGCTGTAGTTAATTTTTATTAATAAGAGAATTATTATTTATTTCAAACTGTATAAATACCACTTGCTTCATTTTTCGTAGTTGCCACTAGTTAGCCTGTACTGTTTATTACTAATAATAATCAGGTTATAATTCAATATTGTTTGAAGATATCTCCGTGACTAAATTTTATTAATCGCTTAATTTAAGCTAATCCAGTAGTCTCAAGTTTCATACTTCTGAATCTGAACTTTTCTCTAAATTCATTTATTTTACTATTTGAATCCAAAATAATGTTTCCTATATTTGTGTTTTCCGTGATGTTCATGACGAACTAATGGTTAATTTCTCTGGTTTTAGTCTTGTAATCGCAATTTCCTTTTTAATTTTACCCAGACAGCACGAAACGTCTTCTGGACGTTCATTTTATGTCCTGAACGTCCGAATCTGGTCCGATGTCAAAATCGATGGAATTTGGCGATTCTTAGATGCGCCTCCGAGGACGTCCCACGGACTTTTTTTTTTAGGTCTAAGGATGACCAAAAGTGATCCGCATCCTTTCAGAACGTACCACGGACTTTTTTTCCAGATGTCCTGGGAACTTATCTCTAAGGAGTCTCAACAAAATCAATTGTTTTTAGGATATTATTTTCAAGTTGTAGGGAAAATTTTATTTTTTATTTTCTCAATGAAATTTACTACAAATGACAGTAAACTATGATGCACAAAACTTATACGAAGCATGAAAATAATATTTAAACTAACTAAACATAAAAATATGCTACAAATTTTTGAAGGAAAAAATTCCTTGAAAAAGTAAAATTTTTCTTAAATTTTACAATTAAATATGAAGTGGGAAGCTCAAAGTAGCTCTGCAACTAGTTTTAAAAATAAAATAAATATAAAACAAGCTTGTGTTTGTCCGAAATATTTTTTTAAATTATGTCATGGTATACTGTAAAATTTGATGATATGAGGTCATCCTAAGGAGCATCATATAGGATGTCCCAAGTACAAATTTTATTTTGTCCTCCGGATAGCCTGAAGTAAACTGCAACATTTCAAGACGTACTTTATTTTCTGACATCCTGCGGTCTTCATTCTTAGGATGTCCAGCAAATGAGTCAAATCAGTCGATCATAGGACTTAGTTATTTAACCCTTTGACGCAGAATTTTTTTCAATGTTTTTTACCTACTTTGATGACTATTATGTATTAATTAACTTCAAAATAAGGGGAAAATATTATATTTAGCATTTTAATAATTTTCTGGTTATGTAATACAGCTTTGGACAACGGTGTCCCTTTCTGCATAAAAGGTAAAATATTCATTTGAAATCGGTGTTTCGTCCTGTGGGACACCGGTGTCCCATTTCTGCTTCAAAGGGTTAACTTCGAAAATTCGTATTTTGAGTGAAAGTGGTGAGTACGAAGTGAATTTTTTTTTCCATATTCATCTATGGAATTTTTGAACTTCTAATATACTTTATTCTAAATGGAAAAGTGGGCTATTTGTTCCGAAGAACTTGGATTTTTTTAAAAGTAAAATTGAAATATTTTCAAAGTATATTAATAAACAAAAAAGTAGAAGAACATTTTAAGAGTCAAAAATGATTTAGCTCGAATTTTTCTGTGTGGAAATGGACATACATTTTTAAAACACTCATGATAGTCAAAATTCTTGCAAATTTTGATAGAGGTCAAAATTAAAAAAAAAAATTGCCAAAAATGCTCTCTTTCTCTCAAATTTAAAACATCATAATTTGAACTTGATTCATTACAGTTTATACTAGGATAATCACCTGATAATAATACACTACAGTATATCCTGAAGAATTTTTTTTTAAATGATGATTGTTTTTGCTTTTTTCTTTCTTTTTCTTTTTAAATTCATTATAAAATGTAAAATATATTTCTACTGACGTTTTTTTTTTTTTCTCTTTAAACATCTTCAATAAAAATTATAGTTTTAAATTATTATAAAAACAAACTATCCCTAAATGTATTAGACTTTTTTTTTTAATTGACATATTTTAATTGTAAAAGAAATAAAAATAAAAATAAGTAAATACACCATTTTCTGTTATAAGCACACACATTTGAAATTTGTTATTATCATTCTTAAATAGTTTGCTTTAGGGCAAAAATACGGTTTTTTTTTTTTCAAATATATTTGAATTGTATTAGTATTACTTAAAAATCATTCACTGATGTAATATTTTTTAGAAATTTTAAAAATAGTTCTGAAATAGTTTTCCAAAACAATAGTTTTTCCCACCGAGGTTGAAGAAATGCCCTAATGCCGAAAAGATAGCTAACATTATTTTTTTATTTCTGAAATCAAAAGGGCTTTTTTAATTCCAAAAAGATTGAAATTATGATACTTTACCACCGACAGAGTGGTATAGTGGTTAAGACGCTGGCCTCTTACGCCCAAAAGCGCGGGTTCGAATCCGGCTCCAATCAGTGGCAAATCATGATGCAGAAAATTGTCAGCGCTCATGTCGTATGACTATGCGGCATGTAAAAGATCCCTCGAGTACTTGTAGACAGCCAAATTATTAATTACATTTTTCGTTGAACACTTGATGTATAGTCCGTCTAATGTTCTAAAGAGAACCAAAATTTGAACGGCTATAGTTCGTAGGACGTCTTTTGTTCATTTAAATTAGTCCATTTAACGTCCGCACAAAAAGCTTGGTCCTAAAAATAGCCAATAAAAGAACGTCTGACATCATTTTAACAACCTGGGGATAATGTTTTCTGAACGTCCTGAGGACCTCGATAGGCTTAAGTCCTCGGGATGGCTGCTGACAACACAGGGACCAACTAGGGAAGAACACTTCGCTGACATTGAACGGTCCCTAGGCTGTCCCTCGATTACCGCGGGATGAAATTTAAACGTCCGAAGGATGAGTTAATATTTTGAGTTAGTCCTGAAATGACATTTCTAGGACGTCCAAAGGACAAAGTAGTGCTGTTTGGGTAATACCTATGTTACTAATATTCCTATATTATTCGAGTATCGGAATATCATAAATGATAAAATTGATATTTCTGGAGCTTGAAATTGTAAAGTTATTGCGTACAATAGAGTAACTGCTTTGATGACAGCTACACTGTAAAAAATGAATGTTGTTTCTACAGTACAATACAGCTCAGTTTATAGTAATAAACTAAAAATTGCTACTTTTACAGTACTAAACCATAAAATTGTTAATTTAACAGTTTATGACAGTGAATTTTGCAGTTTTAAACTGAAACCTCTGCTGCCAGTATTATACTGTTGATTTTACAGTATAATACAGCTAAGTTTTATGGCAATAAACTAAAATTGCGAACTTTACAGTAAGAAAGTGTAAGATTGCGAGTTTTACAGTTTATTACTATGCACTTTAGAGTTTTAAATTGGAACCTCGGCTGCCAGTATTATATTATAAAAACAACAGTTCATTTTTTGCAGTGTACTGAAACGTCAAAAACTCGAGACATTTTTTTTTTCTTCAGTGAAGAAGAGACTTTTAATATAGCCCTGAAAATCACGCGTGTAATAATTACTTTATACTTTAATAACGTTGATTTTATCATATATTTTTCCGTACAAATTTACACGTTCTATTCATCATCAGAACGTCTTCAACATACAATTAAACGTTATGTAGCTACATCTTTTGGACATTTAAATTCACATTTATCGGCACACAGATATTGACAAAATCCATTTTTTCTAGAAAGTTAGACATTTTAATTCACTAAGCTCTAACTGCTAGTTACAAAACCTATATGAAAATATTCAATTAGTTACAAGCTCTGTTATCTTCCCCCGGCTATATATAGCAATGTATAACATCGGTAACCCCATGCAGACTGCTTTTAAGTATCCGCGAATCCTTCGTAAATGTAGTTTATATTTTTAAACTTTACTTCGAAAGCTTTTATCGTTGTATTATGTAACAAGTGGAGCAAAAGTTTCATCATAACCGAATGCGAATTTCCGAGAAAAACTTTTCGTGTCTGGAAAGTCTTTGTATTTTATCATCTTTTAAGCTCTTAAAACCCCTTACGTGCACTAGCCTTTTCTTTCCAAGTCTAAGACTAACTAATGTTCACTTATTATTTCTGCTTGAAAGCTTTATTTCCTCTTTGGCCGATGTAGACCATTTATTTTTTCCTTTCGTATGTTAAATGTCGCCGAACACACGCCCTTTATAAAGGTCCAGCTACGTTCTACGGTTTGTGATCAAAACTCATCTCTTAGGGAAATTACTTTTGAAGGTTCGGGATCATCAACTTTCTCAGTTGTTCAATTATTGTTTTCTCAGCGCGATTTTTTGATATATATTTTGTACATCAATTTTATATTGCTTTAGTTTTTCATTACTTTTGTGCATTGACCCTTACACTGTAAAAAATAGATATTTTTACGGTATAATATAGCTAATTTCATAGTAACAAACGGTAAAAATTGCTAATTTTACAGTAATGAACTGTAAAATTGCTAATTTTACACTAATAAACTGCAAAATTTCTGCTTTACAGTAATACACTCTAAAACTACTATTTTTTTCTGTTTATTACTGTGCATTTTTCAGTTTTAAACTGAAACCTCTGCTGCCAGTATTATACTGTTGTTTTCACAGTATAATACAGCTAATTTTGTGGTAATAAACTAAAAATATGCTAATAAACAGCAAAATTGCTGCTTTGCAGTAATAAACTGTAAAATAGCTGGCTTTACATTTTATTACTGTGCACATGACAGTTTTAAACTGGAACCTCTGCTGCCAGTATTATACTGTAAAAACAACAGTTTATTTTTTGCAGTGTAAAAGGTTTTTTTATTAACTTGGGACTAAGATTCGGGACCTTTATTTGAATTTTTGTTTTCCTTAAATTTCGCAGCTCTTGGCGATTACGTTTTCCCTTTTGCTATGTTCTGCATACTTTTGATTTGTTATTATAGCCCATGAAAATGCCTTTACTCTTCAGAGTCTAGAGGCTACTTTCAAAATTGGGGCAGTATTTTCAGAATCCAATAAACGTTTTGCGGTAACTTTGCTTGTTATAGTAAACATCATACCGTTTCATGTATGCTACAATGACCATGTTGTGATTGATAGTACAGAACCGCTGATTGGTGTTGAGGGTGCGTTTCCGTAAGGAATTTTCACCTTTCTTCCTTTATTCCTCAATACAGTATGTTCTTTGAATTCGTATTTTTTACCCAAGGTTTCTCTTCATCAGTTTAGTGCATTTTTTAAGTTTTAGAGAGCATCGATATTCGCATATGTCTTGCCTTATGTTACATTTTTCATACAATGCAGTAGTAATTTTTGATTCGGATCATTTTCACATAAAACCATTGGTGTAAAGTAAGTTGATATTTGCTTAAATACACAACATTTAATTGAATTTGTTATTTTTGTGTCCTCGCTTTTTTTCCCCAAAACTCAATGCTTTTTTTTTTTTTTTTTTCAATTTCCGTCTATAGAATTGCCTACACTAACTGCAGAAGCTATTTATTTTTCATCAAGGAGAGGTTTCAAGCGTTAATTTGCAGTTCTTTTTTGAATCTATTCTTTCAAACTGACTTCAAAATAGTTACATTACCTGGAACGAATCAAGCATAAATGTTTTCGCATAAGTAGAGTACAAGTGTATGAAATCTTAGTGTTAACTTCAACGCTTCTCGTTTTAAAGGAGCTCAAGATATTTCCGAAGGCTAAGGCGACGGAGCTATTGTTTCAGTAAATAAATACTGGTCAATACACACATGTGACAAGATGAGTGGATTATCCAACTCTGCTGATAAATTATGCTTGCGAGAGAAGCCGGATCATCAGGCAGTTATGTATTTTGTCTCTTCTTTAAAAAGTAGATTTCTAGGTATTTCATCTTTGTTATTCTATTACTTAGTTCATCTTAAGAGCAACAGAGGTATTATATTTTCCCCGTACTTTTAATTAATTCTAAGTTGGTATTTGGACAGTTCTTTTGATTATTTTCTGAATACCAGCTCCATTAGCGTTTTTATTAAATAGGTCTAAATTTTCAATTCATAGCTTAAATTCATTAGTTATGTATCCTTTTATGAGTTCAGAATTCGGGCAGTGAGAAGAAAAGGGATGTCAGTAGTTTTTTTCCAGGAGGAGGGGATCAAAAGGTACGTACTCAATGCAAATTATATCGAAAAACAGCAAATACCACACCCGCAAATATACGAATTTAGTTCCCTGATTTCTGAATGTCAGGGCTGGGGGTCAATTGGCCGCTCTTAACCCGCCTAAATTACGGGCCTGCCATTATTATTATTATTTTTAATTTATTTCTTCATAACATAAGTAAACATATTTGATCTATTTAAAAAAGAAGAAAAAGAAAGGAAGTAAACATGTAAACACATAGACACGCAAAAATCATCTTTGAATAAATCAACTTTGGTTTGCTACAGGGTCATTCTATGTCAAGTGTCCCAAATTTCGAGAAAATCCCCACTCGACCCCGATTTTGATGAAATTTTTTTGGATGTACATATAAGACTTGCATGAAACTATACCAAATTATAGCTTCATAAGTCTTATAGTTCAACCAATAAAAATTATTTTATAAAGGCCTCTTTCTCGTGTCTTGAAAAAAATGACCAAATCGTCAAGTTTGCTTTTATTGCTCGCGACCTAAGACGATTATCAGGCTCAAACTTGATGATTCTGATCACTGTTTAGGGTAGATTAGCCTACTTGTGTAACAAAAGTTCCATACACTGTTGATTTTTTGCAATTTGCTGCCAAAGTTGGTAAAAAATCGTATTTTGGCAAATTTTGACTATACGTTATCAGCTTATATCTGGTGAGAGAATGACTTTCTGAAGCTACTTCTTTCCTCGTTTGTAGCCTGATAGTTCGTCCGAAAGGTGTGCAAGTGGCATCTCGATAGCTCAAATAATTGCTGAATTATGCGAGTTGAAATTCCAGTTAAATTTCTTTTTTCTCAATTTTGTCTCAATTTCAAAGGGCAATATCTCAAAAGGGTCATCTTGGATTTTAATTTTCTTTACATCATTGGAAAGAACACACTTTTCTTAACTAAAAAACGTTATTTTTATTTTTGAGACAAACCAGTTTCAAGGGTTATTACAGGTCAAAAATGTGTACTTCATTCAACGTGAAATCAAAGAAAAAAAGACATTAGACCTCAAAAGTTGATGTCAATTTGTTCTATTAAAATTTACAGGAGCTATTGTACTTATGTTCTGATAGAAAAAACCTTTTTTAGATGTTTTTGAACTTTAGTTTTTGTGTGCGCATCCGTAAAAACTCAAGAAATGGCAAAAAATAAAGTTTCGTTTTTAACAAAAATAATTATCTTCTTGTCGCTGCTAAGAGCTTGAGTCTTTTCCTATGTGTTATTTTTAAGCTCTTGAAACAGAATTTCGGATGATATGTCACTTGGCAAGGTTGTAGGTCATGTTTCAAGGTCATAAAAAGTATTTTCCCATTTTTCATCATTTTGTTTATGAGCAAATTGCAATCATAGGCTGAATATCTAGACACATCCTCGGCAGTATAAAGAATGGATTTTCAATTACTACTTATCATATTTTCAATTACTATTGTTATCATTTACATGGTGGAATAAATTGGAAATAATTAACTCTGTCGAAAACTTTCGTTATCGCTTTTTAGAATAATGGCTTTGCAGTCCCATTATACATATTTTTTGTCACGTACACACCATATTAACTGTTTTATTTATTATTTATCTCGTTTATTAATCATTATTATTTTTTTGAAAAAGGAAACAATGAGTTTTATGAATTTTAAATATTAATGACACCTTGCCATGTGACATATCATCCGAAATTCTGTTTCAAGAGCTTAAAAATGGCACATAGGGAAAGACTCAAGCTCTTATAGCAGCGATAAGAAAATACAGTCGACGCTCGATATAACGACCGTCTCCGTCCTACAGAAAACGGTCTTTATAAAGAGTGGTCGCTATAAGAGGTGGAACATAGAGTATATAGGGATACAGTCGAGGGTTTTCTCACCGGTCGTTATATTAGGATGGTCTTTATAACGTGTGGTCGTTATAACGAGGGTCGACTGTAATTATTTTTGTTAAAAACGAAACTTTATTTTCTGCCATTTCTCGAGTTTTTACGGATGTGCACACAAAAATTAAAGTTCAAAAATATCTAAAAAAGGGTTTTTTCATCAGAACATACGGACAATAGCTCCTGTAAATTTTAATAGAACAAACTGACATCAACTTTTGAGGTCTATGTCTTTTTTTCTTTGATTTCACGTTGAATGACGCACACATTTTTGAACTGAAATATCCCCTTGAAACTGAATTGTCTCAAAAATAAAAATAACGTTTTTTAGTTAAGAAAAGTGTGTTCTTTCCAATGATGTAAAGAAAATTGAAATCTAAGATGACCCTTCTGAAATATTGCCCTTTGAAATTGAGGCAAAATTGAAAAAAAAAAAGAAATTTGACTGGAATTTCAACTCGCATAATTCAGCAATTATTTGAGCTATCAAGATGCCACTTGCACACCTTTCGGACGAACTATCAGGCTAAAAACTAGGAAAGAATTAGCTTCAGAAAGTCATTCTCTCAGCAGATACAAGCTGATAACGTATGGTCAAAATTTGCCAAAATACGATTTTTTACCAACTTTGGCAGCAAATTGCAAAAAATCTACAGTGCATGGAGCTTTTGTTACACAAGTAGGCTATTATACTCTAAACAGTGATCAGAATCACCAAATTTGAGTCTGATAATCGTCTTAGGTCGCGAGCAATAAAAGCACAAACTTGACGATTTGGTCATTTTTTTCAGGACACGAAAAAGAGGCCTTTATAAAATAATTTTTACTGGTTGAACCTCAGGGCTTATGGAGATATAATTTGGTATGGTTTCATGCAAGTCTCATATGTACATCTAAAAAAAATTTCAGCAAAATCGGAGGGGGTCGAGTGGGGACGACTCGTACACTTGACATGGAATGACCCTATAGGAGTAATATTGCACTCAGCTGTCACTATGAAAGAGTACATAAAATCCACGAGTTTCGAATTTAAGGATATATAATTTCACGTTTTATTCGTCAATTCTTTGGAAAGAAAAACTGATTATTTTGTCTTAATAATACCCCTTGTTTCAAATATTATGACAATGTTTCTAAGTACTACTGTGCATTATTATACCAGTTTAGTGAAATTTTATAAGGTTTAGAAGTTAATTGGTTCAATATGTAACATAAGCTATTTTACCACCACATTCGAAGTTAATTAATGTGTAATATTATTGTAGTTTCAATGCAGATTAATTTACTTTGAGGGCTCTTTAAAAACATTTCAAAAGAACCTGATGAGTTTTTTTATGATTTTTTTTTTTCGGGCAGGGGGCACTTTTCTTTGTGGTGCCCTTCCAAAACTATTTCTATATCCGCCACTAGGACTATTATTACCAGCTCTTGCTCCAAAACAAATGAGAGCTTCTTCGACCATGTGTATTATAGTTGCCTCCAAATTTTTAATTTTTTTCTCTTACACCTGATTGTTTCTAGGTGCTTCAATTTAGCTCTCATCTTCACTTCTACAACAGTAATTAATGTTTCGTCATTGGTGCAAGGAGTTCAACAAGAGGGCAGATAAATACGAATCCTTGACATCTTCACAAATAGCTTATAAGACTGTATCAAGAATCTGAATGATATGATTCTTCACGTTTTCACAGGTTTTTAATTTTGTACTGGGTAATTTTCCAAAGGAAATACATAGCTTTTTTGAAAAATTGAGTTATTAGTAGATTTTTTTTTTTCTTTTTTTTTGAAAAACAGGTCTTTTTGATGGGGATTTCGTTTTTTACGCAGGTACTACATTTGTCCTTGATAGATAAGTTATTTAAAGACGTGACCTTTTGATCGTTCTTAATCACACTTGAACAGGTTAAATGATAGCTTGTTATATGGTCGAACAATTCTTCCTCGATTAGATGTATCTCAACTTCAAATCGCTACACTCAATCTCTCTAATTGCGTAGAAAAAACTTTTAAGATGCTAGGTTTTCTCAAGCAAAGAAGCTTAACTCTACCATATCTCATCCTTTTTGTTACTGAGTAATTGTAATTAGAGTTAGTTTACCGCTTCAACAGCTAATCATTTTGTTTTTGTAAATGGATGAAGAGCCTTTAATCTCTGCCCTTACTTGAAACATTTAAACCTATGCGGAAGAACTCATTTTAAGGTCAGAATTATTGCCTTATTTTGCTTTATTAATTAATTAATTTATTATTATTTTTATTTTAGTATTCTTTATTAAGTTGTGTTATCCATTTTACTGGGAAGTCAGAGATCTGACGAGAAGAACATGAACATGAGCATTAATTGCTTATTTTTTGATGATGGAATTTGTTTCGCTCCAAACGTCCAACGTACAATTATTTTTGCTGATTTTCCTTTTTTGTATTTGGACGTTATATAATGGCCTACAGGCCTAGCATGTATAGTAACTATAGCTATAATTGAAAAATAGATAAACTAATTTAAGTAAGCACTCTCTTCCTGAACTTGAAAGATTACGTGGCGTACCATACGTGCTATTTCTTATCGTCTGCAACGATTGTCTGAGCTAAGTGAATGTTATCTGTGTTTCGTTAAATGCATCCAGGGTTGGTTACCCAACGCTAAACAAACTGCTTCGCTGTGTCATTCAAAATAAGAAAAGCTACCTCACCCCAACAAACAACGTCTCCCCCTTTCCTATCAACCGCAGTAGTGAAGGTAAACTTCAACTACTTTGGCCGACTACCAAAACCACGAAAAAATAAAAAAAAATTAAAAAAGGGGGGAGACAAACGGAAAAAGAAAACTTTCTGTCCACCCTGAAACTTCCTGGATCGGGATTCGAGCCGAGCGCGTCTAGCGATTCATAAATCCGATAAATGGGAGAGTTTTTATTCGCAGGGGTAGAGTGTGTGTGTGCGTGTTGGCATTGAGCGTGGCCTATAAGGAGGGCGTTCGTCGGTGCCTTTTGAAGTGACTGCGAACAGGGCGGGGCTTTGAGGGGACCCAGCCTGCGTGACGGGCCGGGAACAGGGAGCACTCTATGCGGCCGCTGATGAACTGGGAGCTGTGCAAACGACCGAGGTGTTTGCGGCTTACCGGGTGTAAAGATATGATGCTTCGTGTTAAATGATTTGGCTGCTCTTTGTTCGGGCTCGAGGAGTAGCGCGGTAAACTATTTATTTATCCCGATGCATGCGGAGCGAGCGACAAAAGGATTGCCAGGGCAGCGTTGCGCAACTTTCTGCTCGAGGCTCTTCACCCGCAGAAAAGTATTCAAATATCAAGTGTTCAAGTCTTCACCCCCAAAAATACGGCGATGAAATTTAACTCAAAGTCATTAGGGTAGCTTTGGTTTGTTACACTTAGCTAAAATCAGTAAAAACTCAATTTTGATAGCTTTCTTATCTTAGTTAAATTAAATAATAAAAGAGGAAGAAAATTGAAGGGCTTGGAGGATGAAGGGGCTATGTTACATTTAAAAAAATTAACTGTGGATAAGGATAAGCAATGGATACAGGTAAGCAAAAAAAACTTGGTACATCTAAAAGAAGATGTCATTAGACCAATTTCATATGCATACTAACGACAAAACCAGAAAACAAAAAAGCTGCAGCAACAAAACTTTGAACTTTAATTACCGTAAAATGGGGTGAATCGGAACACTTTTCAGCTTTGATTGCAGAAAAAGCAGTTAAAAGATTTTTTTTTAATTTGATTTTCTGGGTAAAAACTTCGGTCTTGCTTTACTTTTGATATTTCAAGCAAAGACAAAACATTTTGAGCAGTTATTGTTAAAATATATTGGAAATTATGGGTGTTCCGAATCACCCCGCTGATAGGGGTCAATCGGAACACATGTTAATTTTTTTATTTTTTTCCATTTAACCTGTAATAGGTCTCACAAACATGAGTAATGTTAATGGGGGAGAATAAGAACAGACAATTACTGTCAAATAAAAGTATAATTTCAATACCAGTAAACGTTTATAATTTGTCAAAAATCAAAATAATTTTGAACTTATGAAAAATGAAAAGTAATTTTAAGATATGCTTTTGAATTGAAATACAAAGATTTAACATGAATGAAAGTCACTCATGTTGTCCACAAATATATACTTGTCCTTAAAACTAGCAATTGTGACTTGGCTTAAGTTTTTTCATAGCATCTTCTGGGATGAACTCTGCCTTTTCTTTAGTTTCTTGAAATCTCTGGGTTTCGGGGATTGTCCTGAGAGATTTTAACGCTTATTCATGACTGTCTGTATACTAGCCTTTTGCTATATAAAGTATATATGACTTTCCCCCGCGTATTTTAAGTAAAAAGAAGTCTCCTGAAGAAAAAATCTTTTGAAATCTGCATCTTTTTGTCATTCTAAGATCTAGTTGCTCACGAGAAGGGATAAACAGTAATAAATCCTTGTCCTTGTCTTGATTAGAAGAATTGGGGTTAGAATCTTGATTTTTCAAACAGTTTCCTTCAAATAAGTTTGAATTGGAACAAGAGAACAAAGTGTTCCGATTCGCCCCGCAATTTTTTTTTCCTATGGCATTTTTTAAAATTCTTCACTTTTATGACACAATTTTCAAAAAATGTAAATTCTAATGTGATATTATGTTGTTCAGATACATGCAAAATTAAAACATGCCACTCTTAGGTTTAAAATATAAGAAGGTTAGTACTTGCATATGAAGTTTTGCAGTCTATGAAAACGTGATGTTTTCTAGTATTTCACGTACAGCCCTCCTTAGAAGCCAGTAGCGTTTCCAGATTGACAAAAGTAATTTTTTCCTACTTCCTATGATCTTGCCTTTCTAAAAAAAAAATTAATGGCGAAAAATACCCAATAGTATATTTATGAAGAATTTCTTTGTACGGTCGGGAAGTTTTGTTCCGATTGACCCCGCTGTTCCTATACACCCCATTTTACGGTACTCACAAATTTGTTTTGTCACATAAACCCTTCATCTCCCAAGCCCTTTAATTATGTTCATATTCAAACTTTGGTAGAAAAATATCCTTGAAATTTTTCTGTTCTGCTCAAAAAAAGGGGGGGGGGAGGTGGCTTACTTATATTCATTATAGTACTGAAAAAACTGCATACCTTGACTGCGTCATTGTTGTGCCATTTAATTTTACGTTTCCTTAAAACTTTTTGAAATATTTGATTTTAGGAACTAGAAAACCAGTATTGGGGGCATTCTCCTGGCGAGGTTATGAAATAAGTTTTTCACTATTTATTATATATATATATATATATATATATATATATATATATATATATATATATATATATATATATATATATATATATATATATATATATATATATATATATATATATATATATATTTTTTTTTTTTTTTTTTTTAAGTTAGTAATATTGTACGCAACTCATCGCATCATATAGTTACTCTAAAGTTATTGTTTGGAAGCTTGTTATAAAGTTGTTGAAATTGCTCTTCCTTCATTTTAATATTAATTAAAGTTGTGAAGTACGAAAAGGGAGTTTTAAACATTAAGAAATTTTCTTTTTTTGCTTCGTAATCGCACGACTTTTCGTAAAATAGTTTGAGTCTCATGTCTGACGAGGCTCAAAGTTACCCCAAAATAGTTGGATAAATTTGAATCAGATACTAATTAATTTTAAATGAATTTAATGACAATTGCTTCTTACCTTTGGACAATTGTACAACTTCATGAGCTTTTCTTTCGTTTTATATCAACAAGCACGGTAAAACTATTAAAATATGAAAAGGACAGTTTGCAATAAAGAAATTATGGCTTAAAATCCCCTCAATGACAGTAGTTAAATGTGATAATTTCTTCAATTTTACTATTAATTTCTTTGTGAAGTTAATTGATACATTAACTTCATTCCCGATATTAATATTCCCGATTTAACACTACCCATTTAGAAATAGTGCATATCTCAAGTCTGTAATTATTTATTTGGCTCTCCATGCAGAAAGATAACAGCCAAGAGACTTATTTCATTTTTTTTTAATTAAATCACAAAGATTGGTCACACCTTTTAGCATCTATCGCATAAGGTCCGGAGACTGACTTTCGTTTCTTAGAACCACTCCCACCAGTCAAGCATTCACTATTGGAATTTTTAGATCGCGACAGGATACATTTCATAAAAAATGAATGTGAAGGAAAAAAATATATTTTTTAATTGGAAAATAGCTTACTGCTTTCTAATAATTACCCTATATTTCGAGATTTCTATCGCCTCATATTGTAGCTCCTGTTCTTTTCAAAATGACAATGTTTAGTTAAATTTCAAAGCGAACAGTTCATGTTATTATTATATCATATAAATATTGACATTGATTTCAATCTTTTAATCACAAACTACTGGGTTTTTTTTCCTCTGGCAAAAATAAATTTGTTTTGTGATATAAAATTGAGTTTGAAAAGTTCGCAATTTTTAACGGCAATTATTACACTGCTCGACATTGAAAATGCAACACCAAGAAGGAGTGGTCAGAAATTCATGCAAATTTTACCGTAGACGCACGTCACTGAGTTATGCAAATGATATGAAATGCGCAGCTCTCCGACGCACGTGAAGTAAGATATAAGAGAATGAAGTTGAAAAGTGGGCTATGTTCATGTTGGTTTTTCTGCCAGACTAATTATCGGAGAAATTTGGTTTTGTCTCGAAGGATACGTGTGATAGGAGGAAATGCCACGCCGTCCTCAACGAAGACACCTCCAGCATATAGACGACTTTACAAGGGGTATGGTGATCGGACTGAGAAGGGGAGGTTGGTCCATACGTCAAATTGCAGCTGATACCCACATGGATGCAAGCACTGTGCATTGGCTGTGTCGGAGATGGTTGGAAAGAGGAAATGTAGCCACATTGAGGGGTGCAGGTGCAGCCAGAGTGACGTCAGACCGCTTGGATCGACGGATTCACCGACAAGCTGTGGCGGACCCGCAAGTCACTTGTACGTCGATTCTGCAGCACGTGCAAGGTACCCTGGATGTTCCTGTGTCGACCAGAACGATTTCCCGTCGACTGGTTGCACGTGGCCTGCAATCACGGCGCCCGCTAAGAAGACTGCCATTGACCTCACAGCACAGACTCCAACGTTTGGAATGGTGCCGGACCAAAGCGACGTGGATGGCAGAATGGCAAACCGTAGTGTTCTCAGATGAATCCCGCTTCTGTTTGTCCAGCGATAGTCATCGCATACGTGTGTGGCGTCGACGTGGAGAAAGATCGAATACGGCAGTAACTGTGGAACGCCCCACGGCGCGACAACGTGGCATAATGGTTTGGGGCGCTATTACATACAATTCCGTATCACCTCTAGTTCGTATTCGGGGCACTACGACGGCCCAACGACGGCCAAATAAATATCACTTATTGTTCCATGCTGTCTCTGTCTTCTTACCAAATTTCATCAATTTCTGACCACTCCTTCTTGGTGTTGCATTTTTAATGTCGAGCAGTGTATTAAGAACTCAAGATAATGATCTAGATTATTACTTTCTGCTGTGTTTATCTGCACCAATGTATTACAATAAAAAACTTATTCTTAACTGTCTACTTAAAAAATATCAACAAAAGAAAATGAAAATACAGTCGAACCTGCTTATCTCGAACCTGCTGATCTCGAACCTGCTGATCTGGAAAACCTCTCTATGTCGAAAGTTTTCAATTTCCCTGCTTTTGCAGCATAAATTTAATGTTTTTTTTTTCATGTTTATCTCGAATGATTTTTCCCGAAAACTTCTATATCTGGAATTTTCACGACTCTCATTTCTGAATTTCATCTTTAGCCACCTTTATCAATTTTATCACTTGGAGACAAAAATCATATTTTGCACTATCATTCAAAGACTATATTCGTACTTAAAGGTATGCATTAACTTGCTACCGATATAGTCATCACAGTTAGTAAAACGTAGACTCACAACACGTCGTACAGTAAAATATTCAACAAATCAATGCAAAACGATCTATTAAGTATTTGACTTTGTTCCGATTGCTTATTTTTGTTAATTTTATCACAACCTCTGTATGTCGAAACCTCCATATCTCTAATTTTTCTTCTGTCCCGTGACATTCAAGATAGACAGGTTTGACTGTAATAATAACAATAAAATTAAGAGCAATAATAGTAACCAAATGCTTCTCCCAGCAATAGGGAAGAGCAAAATAATACCAATACGGGGTAAGGGTAGTAAGAGGCAAAATAAAATAAATAAACCTGCACACACCACTCAAGAATAAAACTCTGAACTTACTGTTTTATAAAACGCAAAATAGAAAGTTAACTTCATATCTTCTTAACCCTTTAACGCAGAATTTTTATCAACGTTTTCATCATACTTTGTCAATTATTTTGTACTGATTTAAATCAAAATAAGGGGAAAATATTATCCTTAGCATGTTAAGAATTTTCTGGTTATGTAATGCAGCATAGGACAGCGATGTTCCTTTCTTCGTAAAAGGAAAAATATTCATGGGAAATCAGTGTTTCGTTCTCTGGGACACCGGTGTCACATTTCTGCTTCAAAGGGTTAAAAAAAAAGAAAAGTACAGTATATATATATATATATATATATATATATATATATATATATATATATATATATATATATATATATATATATATATATATATATATATATCAGGCTTGGAGTCAATTACGAGAAAATGTAATCGATTACGATTATGATTACGAGCATGAAAAATTAGAGATTACAATTACGATTACAGCAAAGATTAGGTTATGTAAAAAATGTAATCGATTACGATTACTATATGCCGATTACGGTTTCGATTACACGATTACAGCTTTCGGAGGAATATATAGTATACGGAGGAGGGTCGAGAACTTTATGTTCTAGGGTCAAGTTTCAGTGCACCATATTAATAAAGCGGAAAGAGAACTAAACATGTAAAATTTAAACCTTCTTTTAAATATCAAACAATATTATGCTGCAAGTAATATTTTTATTATATTCTGTAATATTAACTATTTATTTATTTTGGTAAAAATTCACTGTCACGAAAAATATATATTTTCAATTAATAAATTTTTTACGTGTAATCAATATTGGAATTATAATGTTCTTAAAAATTCTCCCTAAAATTCTCTTAAAGTTCTCAAATGAAATTTTTATAAAATTCTCAAGCAAAATGTAACTATTTTTTAAACACTAAAATGTTTTAAAATCTATAAATATGCAACTTTTTCTTCTTTTGTATACTTATTGATTAAAAATAATATGACCATAAAAATATAAAGCACAAACTAAGATTAACTTACGTGTGAAAATATTTGGAAAAAAAAAAGCTAGATTACACTATTACAAGGCTAAATTACGATTATTGAAAGAATGATTACAATTACGATTACACAAGAAATAGGTGATTAAAATTACGATTACACAATTACGGGTGTCCCATTTCCACAATTATGATTATGATTACGATTAGAGAAAAACGTAATCGATTACAAAAATTACGATTACGTAATCGACGATTACTCCAAGCCTGATATATATATATATATATATATATATATATATATATATATATATATATATATATATATATATATGTTCTTTTTCGTTTTCAACACTAGCATGTTTGTTTCATAATCGTTGCAATGTAATATCAATGAATGTTTTTGTAAAAATAAAATAAAATTGGATATTTCAAAGAAAAGATAAATTTTAATCTATTTTATCATAGTTAACTCTAGTAAAGATGTCATATATTGCTTACACTAGCTTCATTTCATTCCGTGGTCGTACTCTACTCTAAACTAAAAATATATATAAATAAAATAAAAGTTCATTAAAAATTATAAATTTAAAAGTTGAAACTTTTAACTCATGTACAGAAGCACACATGCCAATTTTCTTTCCAGTTTCAGAGTTAAAGAGCATCTATTTATGAGCATACGACTATCATGAATTATTAAGCTCTCATTAACTTTTTAGGAACTTGATTTAAAAAAAAAATCACTTTCCATTGCATAAATTTTTGGAATGCATACCGAATATAATTAACTAAATGCACACAAAACCAACTATAGGGTCGTTTCATTTCAAATCAACTATAAAAAAGTAACAAACAAAGAAAAAAAATAAGAAAGAAAGAAAAGAAAAAGGAAAGAAAATCTAGCCTGATCATCTCAGATTTTCATAAAAATTTCAGAAATTTTACTGTTTAACATCCAAAAATTTATATAATTTTTTTTAAACTCGATCGTTCGCAACTGATAAGAAATTAATTTTTGTAATTCGTTAAATAAACTTTTTTTTATTTGCCGGCAGAATTTTAAAATATTATAACTTACGTTATATAAAAGCTACCGAGTTGTATAATAGCTCATTTTAAAGACATAAGTACGAACTTTTACCTATATAAAACTTGACAAAACTAATTTACGCAATACTTTAAAGTTCAATCACTTTAAAGATAATTAAGGCGACAAGGGACTATCATTTCTTTCTTTAGCAATTATCAATGAATTTCTTTGAAATTTGCAGCATAGCTATATGTTGCTAACACTAACACATATAAATTTTCATTGAAATATTTTAAAATTATCATTTTTTTAATTTAAAATTTGAATTTTAACACTTTTTCTGTATTAATCCTCGCGCCTGAAATTTCACCAAAATGACAAAATACAAGCAAAATGTGGAATATAAAACACCAGAAAATAAAATGTTGGGAGTACTTTTTCTATATGTTGTGGCAAAAATTAAAAAAAAAAGAAAAAACCTAAAATCTACATTTTTTTTTTGTGAAAGATATCCATAATTCAAAAAAAAAAAAAGAAAAAATAGCAAATATATTCGATACAGCTAATAAAATAGAAAATTCCTTCCCAACAAAATGTAAACAAACTTCTTAAGTACATGGCAAAAAATTTTAGCAAATTTAAATAATAATTTTTTTACACTAGAGCAGTATGAAATTTGTAAACACGCCTAAAATTATGTTTTGAGAAAATCAACATTTACTGTTGTATATTTCATTATTAAATTAGTTTCTAATACAAATTCACCACAAATAATGTAAAGCTATTTATTTACAATAGCAATAACATGTATTTCAATCACATAGTTTTCAGAAATATCATCAAAGAAAAACCGAATTTTTGACCATTTTTTGCTCATCTGAAAGTACCTTCTCACCTTAAGTGTCCTTTAAAAAAATTGAACAAAAAAATATTTTTTTTTAATGAATTTTAATGAATACATTCAAAAACTTTCAGAGTTTGTGAGTGGATCAGCAGTACAATAAATGTGGGAGATTTTTCACAGTGTTTAGTAAAATCGCTTTAAAATTTTATAACTTAAGTTTTATAGAAGCTACAGATTTGCGTAATAGCTCATTTTAATGAGAATAGCATGCACTTTAATTTGATAGGTAACTGAATATTTTTTGAGAATAATGTTTTTTTTTTCTCACAAGATTTTAAATTAAGAATAATGAAAAATTAATACTACAGTGCCGTTTGGCAATTTTGGAAGAAAAAAATATGATTTTTAATGTATTTTAATGAGTACATCCAAAATTTTTTAGAATGGGACCACTAAAGGATAATTAGCTACAGAATTTGCTAAAACTTTTAACAAAAATTGCAGTAAAGTGTCCTACATTCTTTCACCTTCATGGAAACACTATGAGCAATTTTGGATGCATTCTTTAAAATTCATTAAAATAAAACTTTTTTTACATTTTTTAATTACACTATTTTTGAATTGTTTAAATTCTAAAACTGTGAAATTTTGTAAGAAAAGGTTTTTCCTATAAAATATTTCAAGTTACATATTAAATGCAAGTTACGTAACTAAGTTATTTGTGAAAAAAAATATATTTTTACAAATTGTAAAAATTAATTATTCATCCATTATAAATGAGGGATTTTTTTTAAAAATTGTACATCAATTTAAAATGTTACAGAGTAAAATTTTTGAAAGTTTCATGAAACTCTGAGATAGTCAGGTTGAGTGCCTTTTTTGTTTAACATGGCATAAACCCTTAACTACTTACATTCAAACATGATGAATGTTACAGTTATTTGATACAAGAAGACTGTTAGCGCTTGTTGGCGGCGAATTGCAGTCACGGGAACCATAATCGTTTCTTTAACCAGAAAAAAAAATACATGAAATTGCTTTTGTAAAATTGGTTCCCAAAACATGTATGATCGAAAAATAAATATTGAATTGTTTTGCTCTCTAGTCAGCCTGAAACATTCTTTGTCCTATCCCCCTGTAATGATTCTCTGGGCTAAAGCAAATCTTATTTACTTTTTTACTAAAAAATAAACTAATGTTCATAAATACATTTTGATTTGCTTCTGTATTGGATCAAAGATTTGTTTGTAATAATTTAACATTTTGTAATTTAATGTTTAAAATTGGGTTGAACATTTCGAATCTATGCTTTTACATAACAGCCTGCTCAAGCTGAATGTTTTGCCTCGGCATTTTTTTTTAAACAAATTTTCAATTAATAACAATCTAACTCTCTCATAACTAACTTCAAGAAGTTAGTACCCTAAAAGTTATGCAATTCAGATTTTACTAAAGTTTAAGAAACTTCTGAAATCAGAAAAATGAATAAAATATTTGTATCCCAATCCTCCTAACTCCTGTTCAGCTTTGAGTTCATAATATTAACCCATTAATGCCTAGCGTCCCTTTTTAGGGACGGTCCAAAAAGTGGGTCTGAATTTTCCAAAAATGAACATTTCAAAAAAATAATTGTGATCAATTATTACTTTGGTATTGTTTCAATTCATTATTAACAGATTGCAGCACACAACCATTGTAAAGTGTGTTCTGTAGCCGTTTTATTATGATCTTTATCAAGAATTGCATCATCCACAATCTCAAGAACAAAAAGCTAAGTTTTTAAAATTATTAACAAGTAAATCTATCTGTGCTTGATATATGTGCTACTTTGATACATGTTTTAGTTTACCTTTTTTTGCAATTTCGTAAATTTTAATTTTTTTATGGATTTTATAGCAATTTAAGAACGTCCCTAAAAAGGGACGCTAGGCACCAAAGGCTGCATTGTTTAACCGTGGCTGATTTCCTTCTTAGAATCTATAATTTATCTCAAAAGAAGTTTGTAAAAGTTTTTAGACTAAAAAATAGATCATATTTTTTATTTAAAAAATCTAATTAATTAAATTAATTAATATATAAATTTAATTACAATTTTCTTAAATATTTTATCATTTATTATTATTATTATTATTATTATTATTATTATTATTATTATTTGAAATTACGAAAAATACTCAAGTTAAATTGTGTAAGAAAGCTATTTCAAAAATGTAATTCTTTAAAACACTAATTATTTGTTGCATTTAATTACTTTTTCATAATGCATTTAGGTGTTTTTTATTGTTTAGTCTGATTGTTGAAGAAGCCCTAAGCTGTTTCAGAAGCTTAGCACTTCACCTTGATGAAGAATTCAAGGATTGCATATGCGTTTGTTGTTTGGGAAGGGGAGGGGGCAGTGGTTGCAGATTTAATTTCAGAATTCCCTGAGCATGGCAATTTTGATCTTTACTGTGACAATTTATTTACTTCTCTTGCGCTCCTACTTGATAATTTGTCTCAGAAAGGTTTTGTGCAAGAATCGGATTGAAAAATGCCCATTAGCTAAAAAGTAACGTTGTTAAAAAAAGAAAAGAGAGGAAGTTTTGAAAAAAAGTCGATGACAGGTAAAATAATATTACGTTGGTTCGGTGGAATAATACCAATGTCGTAACTATTGCATCCAATTTTCCATGAGTTTAATCCTATAGCAAAGGCTAAGCGAATGTTCAATAGCAAAATGAAAGTAATTGAAATTGATGAACCATATACGGTTGCTCAGTACAATCGTTGCATGGGGGAACAGATCCCATGCATCAAAATATTTGGGAGTTACCGGTTTTTGATCCAATCTAAAAATTTGTGGTTGCCGCTCTTCATTTTTATTTTAGAAGCCGCTGTACAGAATGCATTGAGCTCAAGAGTACCGGATTGAAATAGATTTTTTGGGGAAAGTTGTTTTTTGCTTTAAATAAGACTCAGGTAAGATGTGCCCATTGAAGTAAAAAAGCTTATCGGAAATGCAGCAAATGCAATGTAGGTTTGTACAACAAATGTTTTGCTGACTTTCATACTCAACAACACCAATATTTCCTTCTTCTCTGAATCTACTTCCCAGTTTATGTTAATTTCTGCTTTTATTTCTTCTAAAAAATGTCTTTTTTATCGAAGACAGAAAAAATAATTTGGTAAAAAAAGTATGCACCCTCTGCTGCCTAGCGTCCCTTTTTAGGGACGATTTTTATTTTTTAAACAAAAAAATTATTTTTGACATAATATTTTTTAAATTATTTTTCCTGTCCATTAAACACGATTTGTAAACAGAAAACAAAATATCTTTGAAAAAAAAATGTCAGGCATTAATGGGTTAATAGTAAGTCGCTCATAGTTAATGTTTCTCTTTAAACTAAAGATGAGGAACATCAGTTTCGATCTCTATCAGAAAGGATCATCAGATACCGAACAAAAATTCTCCCTAACACTTGTAGGATGCAGGAGCAGGGCAAAGTAATCTCCTCTACACTTATGTAATGAACATGTACTTCAGAGGCAGACTAGCATAAGTCCAAAAATGGCTATTTTCACCTGCCTTGTATACAGGGTGTCCACTCCAATCGTGGACCAATAGCTAATTTCTAAACTGTTAGAGATAAGCATATAGTTGATTTAGGAAAAAATCTCCAAATTATGAAAGGAATTTTGGGTCTATTCAATGTTTTTCAAAAAATCAAATTTTGAAAGAGTTACGAAATTTAAATTTTTTACAGCCCCCCAGTCCTATCAATCATATTTAGAAAAACATTCCTGACACTGTAACGTTTAAAACTAAAAAAAAATCACTCTTCTACGACAAAAATTGACCGAGTTATGACGTTTTGAAAAATCAAGATTTTGAAAGAATTCGCATACGGTCCCTTAAGAGATCTCTCGATGACGTCATGAAACAATGCAAAATCTTGATTTTTCAAAACGTCATAACTCGGTCAATTTTTGTGGTAGAAGAGTGATTTTTTTTTAGTTTTAAACGTTACAGTGTCAAGAATGTTTTACTAAATATGATTGATAGGACTGGGGGGCTGTATAAAAATTTAAATTTCGTAACTCTTTCAAAATTTGATTTTTTGAAAAATATTGAATAGACCCAAAATTCCTTTCATAATTTGGAGATTTTTTCCTAAATAAACTATATGCTTATCTCTAACGGTTTAGAAATTAGCTATTGGTCCACGATTGGAGTGGACACCCTGTATAGAATCTTATTCCGAATCAACCCATGAGAACGTTAGTCTATAAAAAAAATTCCTCCACACTTATTTAGCATTTTTAAAAGAGCGCGAGTCCCATCTTTTGAATGCATTAGAGGAAAGTTTTCAACCTCTTCTGTAAAGTTACAAAAATGTACTTAATGGTAGTTTGGTTCTGAAGTACACATATTTGACTAGCGAGTTCTTTTCTTGCTAGCCGTAGATAGATAAGAAGACTTGTTTACGTTAAAACGATTTTCTTGAAGTAAAAGAAACGTCAGACTTTGACTGATTAGTCAAATTAATGTAGTATCCATGTTCTCCCAGGTCCATTTTAGCTTCTGTATTACACTTAAATTCACAGAAAGAACTTCAGTAAA
Source organism: Uloborus plumipes (assembly GCA_038373865.1). Taxonomy (NCBI): domain Eukaryota; kingdom Metazoa; phylum Arthropoda; class Arachnida; order Araneae; family Uloboridae; genus Uloborus; species Uloborus plumipes. The sequence goes on from JAXGGA010001796.1 coordinate 90,460, forward strand.
TAAAATACGGAAGTCGGGCGTGTAGATTTCCCTAATCCTGTTCCCAAGGCGGAGAATCGCAGTCACTGGAACCATAATCTTCTCTTTGAAAGCTCCCCGGGCCTTCTGTCAAGTCGACATATGTCAGAGAAGACTTTAGTAACCGGCTCTCCAGTCGAATTGTAACTGTTAATGTCGAGCCGCCGAATTTCCGCGAAATGCTGTTGTCTTCGGCTAACGGCGAGGCTCCTTTGCGGCTTATAATTAGAAACTCCGGAAAGGCAACTCGTTTGAAGAAAAGGGTTGAAGATCGAGAACAGTAAATTATGTTAATTGGAAAGTGAAGCACCATCAGCGACTTCAGGAGAGGAAGAGCGGCATTCGGCGCGCTTTCAGCAGCTGTTAATAGACTTTTTTATAACAGAATATCGGAAACTCGATAGGAGAATGAAGAAAAAAAAATATTTTTATTGTTAAAGGAGTGAAACGTGTAAGTTGAATAATGTGTATGTATTTATAATTATGTTATTTTATGAGTTGGGAATATTCCTCTTCTAGATAAGAAGCGGACTTCGTAGAAATTTGCTTTTCTCTGTATCTTGAGCGAATTTTTAGAGAAGTGTTTCGGTATTGATACACATAGAAGCAAAGGGTATAAGCGAAAAAATTAAAAATTTGAAGATAACTAGACGTGTAAGCTGAAAGATGAAACAAAGGTGGCCAGAAGCGTTTCAAGCCCTAAATTACAGCTTTTAAGATAGAGTTAGGGTAGAACTACAAGCAATATACCAAGAGATCTCTTATGACATCCAGAGACTAGTTTAGTATGGACTTAAAAGTCTGGAATAGTCAATAACAGAGCTGGAGGCAGATGCCATTTCATTGAAAGTGAGAGTGCCTAAAAATAAATGCGTTACGCCGTTGTTGTCATTGTGTGTGGTTGGATAATAAAAGTATGAAATGAAATTAATCACTGAAAAATTCAAACTCGTTTAAAATTGTAGGATATCCATTATCTAACAACCCCAGATAATACGAAGGATACAGTTTTTTTTTACCCATTGACGCATGCTGCTGGCTGTTGGAATATAAAGCACATGATTAGTACTCCTTAGAATAACCTAACAATCACGAGCGTCCTATATTTATTTTTTTTCGTTACCTTCAAAGAATCATCTTCACTGCAAAAAAATTGTGTAAGATTACCATTGTTATTGGGTGTAACGCTGTTCCGATTTTGAGAAAACTGTAGGAAGAAAATTTCATGCAGCCTGTGTAAAGTTCCACCAAGCGTTAAAATTACTGGTGTATTATTGAATGTTCATCCGTTAAGACAAAATATGGCGAATAGCTAAGGGGTCTCAGGAGTGTTCAACTTCAAAAATATCGATTTTTTGAAAAAAATATATGTTGTACTGCAATTTATTCTGAACATTTTGGTACCAAAGTTTTGTTGATACGAGTAAAACTTCCCGATATATTAAATAAATAGATTTGCTCACTTCCGGAATTCGTGTTTAAAAGGACGCAGCCACGCCCACATTTAATGCCGTCTGCTTTGTTTTGCTTCTGTAAATACTTTTCAGCTACATGCAAAGCCTTTGAATTTATTTCTTTATAATAGTTTATGTTCTGAGGGATTCGTACTACTCAACTCAGCTCGTACTGGATTTGTTTACCTTTTAAAACCCAGCTTGGGGTCCCGCTGGCTCTGTGGTAGAGAGCTCGCTCTCTATAGACGGGGGCGTGGGTTCGAATCCCCACCTCGCTCATGGATGTTATAACTTTCTTCCTGTGTGTCGCAAATCTTTGTTGTTGTGGTGTTATGTATATCAATAAATATTGGAAATCTTGTTGTATTCTTACTGCTGGGGTATAAGCCACCCTGTGTTGGTTAGGCAGAAACCCCTAAATCACCAAATCAAATCAAAATCAAAACCCAGCTTTTAGCCTTCGTATTTTCGCAATCTTTCGCTATTTTTTCGCTTTTCTTATATTTTGCTTATTCAAGCAATGAATGCAAAACCAAAAAGAGCTTCTGGTTCTAGACCAAAAAAGAGATTTCAAGGGAATAAGTATTTAAAGAAGGTTGGATGCAATAAAAAGAAGGAAGGGATCTTTCAGCGTAAGGAACCAAAACTGAGTTCCAAGGCAAAGAAGCTGTCTGCAGCCTCAAGAGCGATTAAAGAAAAGTCAGTTTCAACAGCTAGCAATTTTAAAGGCTACAGATTGATTGACTTTTCCCATGTGTTTACAGAGATTTGCAATGTAATTTGCTGTAATAAGTGTGGCGGCAAAATTGAGATTTCTGAAAAATCTGACTAGTGTTCCTGATATGAGGAAAGCCATATGGGCAATATGGAACCATTCGCGAAGCACAGATAAAAATTCACAGCATATGTTTTCCCCAACAGGGTCTTCATCATGGTGTGCCTACAATCGAGCAGCATATGTAGGGACTGTTTAAAATTTTAAACATAAAAATAGCGTTCCAGAAGCTGTATGTGAAGCAATAAAACCTACATTTGCTGAACTATCACATCCGAAGCTGTTAAAAAGATGCCTCGAGGGAAGGACTCAAAATCCCAATGAGTCGCTGAACTCCCTCATTTGGAAGTACTGTCCAAAAGTATGTGGAAATGGTGTGCAAATTGCTGAAATAGCAACTAATATTGCTACATGCTTTTTTAACGATGAAGCGAAAATACTGGTTCCAATGATGGAAGAACTCGAACTCTCCGTTGAAAAAACGCTATGGACTGAACTTGATAGAGCAGACAATACTGCGATAAACATGGCTGAAAAACGCAGCCTTGCCTATTCCCGTGCTCGGAGAGCAAAAAAAACTGAAACTTGCTCGTAAAGCTGAATTGCTAGAACTACAAGATGGAAAATGCTATAATCCCGGAGCATATTAAAGTGATTTTAAGTTGAAAAAAGCATAAAAATGTAGAAAAACATATATATTTTTCTTTTTAATTCTTTTTATTTATTTTTTTAAAATTAGTATTGTTTTAAAATTTATTGTCACTTAAAGTGAATTATTACATGTTTTTGTGATCAATATAGTGGACACATTAGATAAATAATGTCTAATGTGTTTTTTCTCTAATGTTATTGATTTTGACGTCAAATACTTGAGTCCCCGTTGTTTCATATTAAATTCGTCACTCATTTTATGGTACCTATAGGGAAGAAGATTTAAGAAATTCATTAAATAAGATGAGTATATGCTTGAAAAAGGTGAAATGCATGTTTAGAGGCCATTTTAAGTGCAAAAACTGCCCATTTGATGGGGATAGCAGTAATTTTCACTTTAAATGCGTTTTTCTCAAAACGCAGAATTTTGAGTTCCGCGGAGTGAATTTCAGAAACTTACTGTTCCATTGCACTGAAATTTTTTTTTTGAATATTTTATGTGACTTGTTTTAAAACTTATACATCAGTTTGACATAAAATATATGAAAAAAAAAAATATGACAATTTTTACCCTCAAATCTCAATTTTTAATGAAATTTTATGTTTTTTACAGTTAAAAAATATTAAAAAACAATTTCTAAAAAAAAAAGATGTATAATATTTGGACATGATATATTTGCAATTTAAGACCTTTTTTGTAAATTTTAGCCTATTACTTAGTTCACTACACTACATGGAGTGAAACGTTGAGTTTTCACGATTTCGAAAAAAAGCATTCAGGTTTTTCTGTTTTCCGCAAAATAATTTTTTAATTCCAACTAATCTGAGTAAACAAAATTGTTTACTGATATGCAAATTTCCTATCATTGAAAAATCAGATTACTGAATTGTTTTTTTTTTAGGAGTTAGTCTTATAAAAATTCAACGTTCCTCCTTATGCGCGTTAACATGGTAACACTCCTGAGACCAGTGGTCGGAAGTAGCGCGCTACAAGTAGCGAAACTACTGTAGTAGCTACTTTTTTTAGTAGTTTGTAGTGTAGCGCACTACTTTTGAAAAAAAGTAGAGTAGTGAGTAGCGCGATACAAAAGAATAGTAGTTTGTAGCGATTTCTGAAAACTACTTTTAAATTAAATAAATAAATAAATAAATGAAAAAAATTTTAAAAAAATAGAACGAAGGAAAAAAACAAGGTTTTTCTTGTGGCGAATATTCGTAAAAATTATAAAAAAAAATCTAAAGGACAAATTTTAGCAAAAAAAAAAAGGAACAAAAAGGAAAAGTAACAAATAAATTCAAAGACATTTCCTATTTCTATTCCATATTCGAATGAGGTATTTTTTTAATCTAAACCATTTTTCGAATTTTTTCGGTCGATCCTTAAGCGGTGTATTCTTGTTATTTATTTATTTTTAAAAAGTAGCGAAGTAGCAACTACATTTCAAAAGTAGTGTAGCTCGCTACATTAAAAAAAAAGTAGTTGTAGCTGTAGTTAACTACATTTATAAGAAAGTAGTTGTAGTTGTAGTTCGCTACGAAAAATATGTAGCTTTTCCAACCACTGCCTGAGACCCCTTGTGCTATGAACGTAACCAAGATGCGCTTTAACCACTCAAGTGGTCAAATGCGTTTGCTTTCAGATCTCTCTGAGGGTGAATTAGACCTCCTAATCACAGAGGGATAGGGAGGTTAGAATTACAACCTCCTAATTTTTACATACTTAAGTATTTCTTGGCAGCCCATTTTTGACTGTAACTGTGCCTCTATTTATTTGTTTTCCTTATTAAATTTGGATACTTTGCTAGTTTATGCATCTCTTTTATGAAATAAATAGTTCTTACCAGAACTACTTTCGCTTATATGCATATTTATAAGTACCAAATGTTCCACATTTCACAAATTTGACCATGTACGATTTATGAAATAGAAGTAAAATAAAGCAATTAATTTCAAGAGAAAGTGATTTTGCAGTGGTGCGTTCGAACTCTTTGCGGGGGGCGGTTTTAATATTCAAGATAGAGTAAGTCAAATTTTGAGGTGGTGATATTAAATAAAAAATTTAAAAACAACTGCATTCAATTTTTAAAAATGGGATGCTTTGAGGCAAATTCACTAAACTGCATAAAAGTTGACAACACTTAATTTCCTGAAATGCCGTTAAATAAACGCGCATAATTTCTCTAAATGTGACATTATTACCCCTAATTTTTAATGGGAGTAACAAGTTTCATTTCCATTTTCTAAAGCTGTACTCTTTATGAACACTTAACTTATGTATGTTTATTTACTTTTGCAGAAGGCGGATGCTACGGAGAAGTAAATCAACTTGGAGGTGTCTTTGTTAACGGAAGGCCTCTCCCAAATGCTATTCGTCTCCGGATCGTGGAGCTGGCTCAGTTAGGAGTTCGTCCGTGTGATATTTCGAGGCAATTAAGAGTGTCACACGGCTGTGTGTCAAAAATCCTAGCTCGTTATCACGAAACTGGATCCATCTTACCGGGTGCTATTGGTGGTTCTAAGCCACGTGTCACTACGCCAAAAGTAGTGTCGTACATTCGAGAGCTAAAGCAAAAAGATCCAGGCATTTTTGCGTGGGAAATTCGAAATAAACTTATTGACGATGGAGTTTGTGACAGTTGCAACGTGCCCTCTGTAAGCAGCATCAGTCGAATCTTGCGACACAAAATCGGAGTGAGCACAACCTATGGAGGTTTTGACAAAGAAACTGCACGCCACCTTTACGGAGCAATATATCCCTATCCTTGCAATGGAAGTCAAGCCCAGCAACCCTCTCCAGCGCATTCAGCGAACATTCCGCTATCAATAGCAACTAAAGTGAACGTGTCTTCACCAAGTCCTTTGACTCCAAGAGCTTGGCCTTCCGCGCATTCGGTTTCCAACTTATTGGGACATTCTATGGGATTCCAGCCTTCACCATCCATGGGAGTCCCCGCTGGAAGTCAGTTTGCTCAATTTCCAACTGCAGATGCTGCTGCTGCCGTAGTTGCACAAGCTGCTCAAAACTACAACTACTATATGTACCATTTACATGGACACCACCATCATCAAAACACAGCAGTCGCAGGATTTGTTCCCTCAGTTCCTCAACCTGCCCAAAATTTATCACTTGCTACAACAACAGGTCCACTCTGATATATTATCATCTAAGAAAGCTTAATAATAGTTAACTTATTAAATTCATCAGTAAAATTATTGAATAAACTGCAATACGGAAGAGATAAAATTATTATTTGTTTCAAGTGCCTTAGTATTTAACTGAAAATAAAAATATCTAACAGATTATTTTATCACACTTTCGAATATAAATAACCATTAATCAAAATCGGTAATTTTTACGGAAAAATAATACTAACTGGTTGTTACAATACAACCAAAAAGCTAAACTACAAAGACCCATTTATTAATACGTATAAGCGAAACCACATAAAACATCTTAAAAATTAACATGCAACACTATAAGATTGTGTTGAGTTCCATCCAGAAAGTACTGATTGATAGAACAACTTCTGTACGTTTCTTCCTCCCTGTTATTGGTCTCATTTGTTTGGATTTTTTTTTCTCAAAAATAATAATGATAATAATAATAATAATAATTGCGATTTCTTATATAGTTATCAATTTCTTATTAGTTATAGTATAGTTTTTACCATCACTCGTAAAACGTAGAAACAGCTGAAGCTTTTACTTTTTCGCAGAAACCGGGAATTATTTAATTATAATTTTTCCCATTTTAAAAACTAATTTTATAGAAAAAAATTGCAAGAAAAGATAAATAGAATTTAAAAAGAGAAAGAGGAGCCAATTCCTGAACAAACCGACATTTCAACATTGCTTACCAGAATGACATTAACGTTCTCTATATCTAAGATATTTTTTGTTGAGAGTTGGTGTGCTCAAATAAATAGTCTTTGCCTGTTTCTCACAAAATATCACTTCTCTCTTTTGCAATGACACATTGCAAGAAAATAAAAATTACTAACTACTGAAATCTATGCCTCATTACTCAAGCCCAGCTTGTAATTAAAGAGTAGGGGAAGGGTGGGCATAACGGCCACCCTAAGGAACATCTATTTTTTTCCACCCCTAAACTTTATTGAAACATTTTATAAATCCCTTCAACATTTAGTATGGTTACTTAGGCCTGATTAAAAAATATAAACAACTAGATTTTTAAACTTTATTTGTACAAAAATTTTACTTTACCATAAGCTGTCAAAGTGGCCACTTTGCCCCACTAGGTAGGGCAAAGTGGCCACTGCCTAAATAGATTTAGATAATATGAAAAAAATGAAACGCATTTAGTTTCAGAACTCAGAACAATTGTATTAGGGTTTTAAACAAAAATAGGCATTACTAAAAGTATATGTGAAGTTATGAAATCACTGGTATTTACATAAATGACAAATGAACTCATCGTCCTCCTCTTCGGCTCCTGTGCAGGCTTCGTGAGCCCATTTGAGGCACTCAGAACATCTAATCCAGCCTATGTTGTCCTTAGATTTCGAGTAACAATCACCACAGAAAAAACAATCGACGTTTCGAATCGAACAATCGAAGTGGCCACGGCTGTGGCCACTTTGCCCTCTAGCGCGCCATTTTCGAAAGAACAATATTTCACGTACAACCCGTTGTTGTATCTACTGTTGAGACATATGAATTCAAAGCTAGAAACATCGTGTTTTGCACCATTGATGTAAAATTTACTTCACCTAGTCCTACAATAAACTAAAGTGAAACATATGATGCACTTACCTAACATCAGAGGGTCGAAAAAGTGAAAAATTTGTGATATCTCCGTGAGTTAGCGTCTGAGCGGCATATAAACTATAACACAACAACAACGGCTACCGGGCGAGTAGTTGAGTCTATTGCCGTTAAGCTGCAGCAATATATAGGGAGGAAAACTTCAAGTGGCCGCTTTGCCCGCAGTGGCCACTATGCCCACCCTTCCCCTATCTTCATATAGGTACTCTTAGTATTGTTATAAGAGAATTATTTATCGCTGTAATTATTTTTTTTGCTGAGACACTTTTCACAAGATTCATTAAAATATTTTTTTTCAAACATTCAATTTATATTATTACCACTGAAATTAAAATTTTCTGGGAGTAGTAATAAAAAACTAAAAATGTTTCGTTTTTCTGTTTATCCTCTATGCCGTATCACATAGCTTTGTAAGAGAAATTACAAATGAAAATATTTTTTAATTACTAAAAAATAATCTACTTTAAAATAAATTTGTTGCATTTTCGGCTGCTAAAGCTTGCTCAACTTCTGTGTCTATCCTTTTTTATTTATTTTTTTTTATTTATATATTTGAACATTATTTCCGAAATTACAGAAATAATTACGGTAGTAACGAAAGGAAATTCCGCGTAAAGATAAAACTTTTTAAAATTTCTTTGAAAATTCATGATCAGTAATAAAACCCCATTAAGTCTACAAAATTTCAATAATAGCGCTTGAAACATTCCGTCCGATTTTAAACAAAATAAAGAAAAAATAGAAGTATGAATGCTCAATTTGTTTTCCTAAGTTTCTACCATTTTAGAAAGTGATAGTTCAATCTTTTTAAAGATGATGAATTACTCTGTAGATCTACCATCTAACATTCTTTTGAACGTAATGCGGACGCTATAATTGGTCTCTGATTACAATCATATGTTAATGGCGCCAGAAAAAAGATGAAGGGGAGATAGAGACTTTGAGACAGAAACCACCTGTTTTTCTGAAATCGAAGGACACAGTTTTACGTTTTTTGCTCCAGAAACGGTTTCCGCCAATGAAAGATACTAAAGCGAATTAAAAATATCTTTACATATTCTTTCAATACTTTACACAAAGTGCCTTATTTATTTGGAAGAGAAAAAAAAAAACATGAATGCGTGCGCAGTTAAACCACGAACTAATTAAGCTGTTATGGGTAAGCCATAAAAACATGAAAAAGATCCAATTAGAATTAAATGTAGCCAAGTGTTTATGCGTAGAAAGGAAGTGCTCCCAAAAAAAGTAAAATTACTTTCTTTTATGATCATCTTCATTTTGCCGTATATTAAGACATCAATTTAAAACTGGCTCACGTTGTAGACAGTTCTGTACAGGAATACTTAAAAAAAAAAAAAAAAAAAAGTCATAATTCTTGACAAATTGTGATTTAACTACATTTGTGCAAGAATTCTCGAAAAAAAAAAAAACTTGTTTTTTGCTTTTCATAAAAAAATAAAATTTTGTTTAGCCCAGAAAAAGTTATTAGATGAAATCATCATGAAAGGCACGGAAGTAATTTTTATGTCGTCGCATGGATTAAAGAGTTTTTATATGTATGTGGCTGACAGAAAGACATTTTTGCCAGGGTACTTCATGAGTCAGTGTTAGACCAGAATTTAGGTGTATATCAACAGCGTCTTTTTTTTTTCTCTAATAATTTTGAAGATGAAAAAAATTGCTACCGCTGAAAAAATAATTAATTAATGTAATAATATCATTTTAAAAGCATTCTAAACGACCGATATAACATCCGTCATTGAAGCCGTAAAAACCAAACATATAAGCAAGTGTAGTATGGCTTTGAAGGCTATAATAAGTTGGAGATTGATCTTGGCAACGTTTACTTCTTTCGGGCTAATAGAGAAGGATGATTGGCATTAAATTGAGTTGGGTTGCTTTCGTAGAAGTTTCGGGACAGCATTCTAACTCAAATTCACTCCAATAACGCGTCCCTTCTCCACTAAACTCCCCACAAAGAAAATGTTTTCAATTTTGCCCACTTAGTACGTGGTAATGATCTTGCATGTCACTTTTTTTTCAAATATGCTTACGAAATAAATAGTGAGCTATTAAATGAAAGTGTGATAAAAATAAACTGACACATTAAATATTATAAATCCAATATTCACATTTGATTCTCCAATTCCCATATTTCATCATAAGAACCATCTTAACTGCTAAAATATCTTTCAAATTAATGTTTTCAAGTGCAGTAAAGCGCAATCTAAAGTAGAAATAGTCTTCCGAGCTCCGCATTTATCAGTTATTAATAATTATGCAAAAATACAGAAGACACAGCATTTTATTTGTTCTAGATTGACTTCGTTGATCCAAGATTATAGGAACTTTTTCTGTTTTTGTCTATACACTGATCAATTTTGATCATGGGTTTTCTTCTCATGTGCTGCTATTTATATAGTATATATACTGGAATCGTGATTTTGGTGGCCTTATTTATAGCCTTAAAATTGAAGTACTAAGGATTTCAGTTAACATACGTTGTGATTACAAGAATCAGTTTGCAGTGATTTGCTAAAGAGTTTTGATAAATGGCAACTGAGGAATTCTTTCGGATACTTTCCCCATATATATATATATATATATATATATATATATATATATATATATATATATGTATAAAGCACAGGGTGACAAGACAGAAACTGCTTTGACATAAAGTTGAAATGCAGTGGCTTTTTTTAATTGTTACGTTTTGAATGAAATATGTCTGATAGTTTTTACTTATTAAAACGATACTTAAGATCCATAATTAATGCAGTTATGGATGAGTGGATGTATTTGTAATCAAATGAAGATTGAAATATATGTTATTTATTTTGAAATACTATGTAAATAGACTAAATAAATATTATGCACGAAATTCTTTGTCTTGCATTTTAAATACATTTTATAACTTTCATATGAAATAGCCATAGGAGTTTCTATTTTGTATTCAGGCTCATTTTTTGAAAACAAATCTTCTCACTGCTTTGTGTACGTTGACATCGCTAAATTGAGTCATTTAGAATGAAATACAACTAAGTACATTTCTCAAAACCCACACTATATGGATCTATTTCGGAGATATGGATCTGAAGGGTTTTTTACTTAAAATTCTTACTTTATATTCACTTTTTATTGAGCTATAGTGGTTTTTGATCTATTGCCTTTAAGGCATTGGTAAAGAAGCTTTGACACTTATATATATTTAAAAAAAAAAATCCATAAGAACTGAACAGAACGGGTTTTGATTCTAAACTACTCAATTATTTTGTTGATCTCATAGTAAGTTTCACTACATAAAATTTGAGAACTTTATGCATTCGTAAATATAGAATTAACTATCCAATTGGCTAAATTCAAGCCACATTGTAGGTAGGGGAAAAATACTTTGGATGTCTAAGGGTTAAACGTTTTTTATTACTTGGTTTCTCAGTATAAGACGCAGAATTTTATTTTGGTTGGGGGAGGGGGGGGGGCATGTATCAAGTTCAAGATGTTCTGAGAAGCCTACAGCATCCTCGGGGAAGGGGGCGTGAATCCCGCCCTTAAAAATAAGACTGAGACCATCTTTTAAGTCCATTTACATAAGAAACAGGAGACATTTCTTTTAAATGAAGCAAATTCACTCACAGCTCGATCATAGCATCCTAAGACTGTAGTTTCGTCCTTATTATGGACTCCTCAGTTAGGAATAGCCAATGATCGATCTGGAGGCAAAAATCCTCTTAATGTAGCTAAGATTGCCTACAAACTGGTAAATAAAGTGAATTTATCTTACCAGCGAGCGTCCGCAAACCATGATGCGGCTCAACTCGAAATTTGAAGGCAAAAGCTGGGGATTTTACCCAGCTTTTGCTTCAGTTCTGCCTCAGCCCTGGCTTATGAGTGGTAACTGATTGCATATTTCTTTTAAATGTCTGACATTTATTGTATTATGTTTTAAAACCTTGAAAGAAGGAAGGCTAATTCCTTGGTCTTAAACTGATCAATAACACTGACAATAAAGTAAAATAAGATTAAAAATGCCTTGAAAAATAAAAAAATTAAGTGACATTTTCAGATAGGTGAGTTGTTGAAGTGTTTTTACTTATTTAATATTTTTCCTGTAGCAAATTTTAAGTTGTCCAACAGTTTTTTTCTATTAATTCTTCGAAACAAGAGGCATAATACTGAGATTTTAGATTCTATTCTGACTTAGATTTCATTTATTTCTACTCTTTTTAAAGGCACTAACGTAGATTAGAGCGAAATAAAAACTAGGGGAAAGGGAAAAGCTTTGAAGAAAACATTCCATTTCTTTTTCTTCCATAACTAATGAACTCGTACTAGTACCGTAACAGTTCCTGTTCGAAACTAACTGAGAATTTTCAAAATAACCATTCTAACTGAGCTATTTAGGGCACCCTAAATGACATGAGTACATATATGAGTACATAAATTTAAGGTCAGTGATATGCTATTCATAAAATTAATAACGTAAACATATAATTATGATAAATGTGCCTTTTAACATTTGTGAATGGTATAGATTTCAAAAATTGCTATTCCTTTAGGAATTAATGAACTATAGTATAATGATTTCAAAAATGAATTAAATAGTTCAATGAAAGTAATAGATGTTACTTTAGAATTGAAAGAAAATATTAATAATGTGTGCGACAAAAAATTTATATTCGAACAAATTGCTTACTAAGACTTGACCATTTATCAAGTTGATCCTTCTGTTTGCAAAACTACTTCAGTCTTCCAGGCTTCATGTCGGCTAATTAGAAAAAAAAAGCTGTGCTTCGGATACAAAGAATCCGTTGTAATTCTCTGCATAAAAACTAAAATTGAAATGTTTTTTATACTGTACTATTCGAGCATTGCAAAGAAGCATCGTTGGTGGCTGTTTAATGTTATTTTTATTTCTCTATTTCAGAGATGTGAGTGATTTGTTCAGAGAAAATCTGTTTGGAGTAGCAATAGAGCATAATTTAATTACTTTGTAATTCAAAAGAAGAAAAATGAAAAAATCCTTACTTTTGAGTAAATTTTTAATATTTGATCTTTTATCAAATGATCCGTCTGTTCATAAACTACTTAAGAAATCCGATCGGTCCTCACACGTTCAAAAAAAAAAAAGAAAAGAAAAAAGAAAACACGCTTCATTTATAAAGAGAAAGACTACATTGCAATTCTCTGAATACTAAAATTTTAAAATTCAGTTACAAGTAGAATGTTTTGTAACAATGGAAACAAAAGAACAAAATTCTTAAGTAGGGGATAATGTGGGGCTGGCTGTGACATTTTTAAAACTAATCGACATAACTTTAGATATGCTGCTGTGGGCAGGTAAACATAAAAATTAGTTTTTTAGATATTTGAAGAAAAACGTTTTTGATTTCCGACGTTGAACTTGCGCGTGGACGACCATGTGCTCATGACAGGCATTGTTTTAAAAGGATGATTTTTAAAAAATGAATAGAACGTCATTCGCAATGCAGAGAAAACAATAGGCTATCCTTGAATGCTCAGTAAAAAAAATGAATAAATGGAAAAAATAAATAAAATGAAACAAGTTAGCATCATTTCAGCTAAATTTCCGTTAGTTATTCTCACAACATAACTATAAACGTATGAGAGACACAGCCAAAGAAGATTTTATTTTGGAAATACAAAAGGAACTTAATTTGGAAAAACAGATTCATTGGAAAGGCATCATTGATGTTTATCAAAAATGAGTGAAATTTCACCTGTTATACAAGATAAACAAAAAATCAGACCCCAAAATAAAATTCCAATCATATTTATAAACAGGGCTTAGTTTGCACGGGAACTCACAGGAGCACAGCTCCTGTACTTATTTTTAATTCAAAGTAACTTTTTCACATTAGACAGATATCAGACATTTTACGATTGAAAATAAGTTCTGAAAACTGAGCTGCCATGGGGCAGTATTTACAACAAGGATTTTTTGAGATATTTAGAAAACAAAAACGTGCTATTAATTCCCTATAAACTTTAGTAAAATGCTGGAAATTGACGTTATTTTCATGCTTTTCTTTCAGAGGAAATCGAATAAGAAAGTTTTTGCAATAAATCTGAAGTAAAATTTATAACAAAAATGAAAAAAAAAAAAGAAAAAAGAAAAGGGAAAAATTTAGGTAGATACTACTGTTTGCCAGCCCAGGACAGCACACTGCCGTGTTAAGCACAAAGTCGGATTTGCACTTTCTATCGAAATTAAGTTATTGCCACCAGGCGGTAATTTATAATATATTTTAAATATATATACAATGTTTTATGATACTTTGTGAATGGAAGACATTTTAAAGTTTTTGTTTGAAAAAAATTGGGACATGTAGTACATAAAGGCGCAAAATTTAAAAGAAATTTTTCATTTTGATCTTGTCTGCAAGTAGGACATGAGGGATAAGCCCGGCAGTGTTGTGGAGCATCCGCACTTCTTTTGTTAGAGATTAAGCCCTAATTGCCAAAAAAAAAAAAAAAGAAGTGGTTATAAAGCAGATTTTCGGAGCACACAAGCATAAGGAGTAATTTTCAGGAGCAATGTGTTGAAATGTTTCACAAAAAAGTGACGTAAAGTGCATAGTAGATAATTATAAAAAGCGGTTTACTTGAAAGCAAGATCCTTCAACCATACTGTTCACTTACGGTGAACAGAGGTGACGTTAGAGGAAAAACGATACATATATAGAATTAAAAAATATACTTTGAAAATTAGTAAACTACAAGATCAGTTGATATACATCTAATATTTGCAAGCGGTCAATTAGACGTGTTAATTACAAGCACACTATTTTTCTAAAACTCTCTAAAAGTGGAATTAAAAAACAAAATTCTTTGAAACCTCCAAAAGTTCAGTTTAAGAGGTCGTTTAGTTCTAAATGCCACTTCAAGTCTCTTTCATCTTTTAATCTGCAAGTAGGCTACTAAAAACACCATTAGCGAAGTAAATGAATATTTCCTAGAAACCCCAGCCTCGGACATTGCTCAAGATGGCTTTAATTTTACACGCATTTCATCGTCTCCGATTCGTCACATCTGAAGTTAGCCTTTTTAAGCTCACAATTTGTTAACATTGAGAAAAGAACGGCGGGAGATCTGTCAGCTGCATCATTAGTATCTGCCATCGTTGATACCCGCCGCGCTTTCGCATCCATCATCAAACCAATAATATTTTGAAACGATCATCAAAAAATGCACAAAGCGGGCCTTTTTCTCAAAAGCAGAACGGCGGTCTCCTCTCATCCTAATGAAGGTGGGCTTCAATCCTTTAACAGACTTCAGTCAGTAGCTTGCCTTGTTTAAAAATTGCTCTCAGCTTCTCGCGTGCCGCGAAGTATCTTCCTTGCTTCAAAATGCGGTTTAAAGTTTATTTTCGCAATATCCATCAGACGTAGTTAAAATTTAAAGCAAATATTGGTTTTGCTTTAAAGCGACAAGTAGTAAATATTCGTTAACGTTAAAAACGAAGTATTTACAGCACAAATTTGTAAGTTTATATGCAGATATTTCTTTTGAAGTGTTAGCACCGGGGTAGCAAGAAATTCCTCAAAGTGGACCTTGCAAAAATTAGTTAAATAATGTAAGCTCTGTTAATTGAAAATATTAATAGAGGCAGTCAACATTTTATTTTAATTTTTCGTATGAGTAACCATACATGCATAATATTATTAGAAGATGTGAGATTGTCTTTTAAACAGAAAAAAATCACTTGAATTTTTATTATAGTAATTTTATTTTGGACTTTATGACTCAGACCATAGGACCAGCCCCTTTCCAACGTCATCCCCTCCCACCGGATGTTAGTGATGTCACTTTTTCATAAGCACGTGGCATTCCAAAAGTTGGTAAAAACTACTTATATTTCTACATCTTTCTACCTTATGAAACTAAATATCCCACCAAATGTCGCTCCTAATGCAGTCGACGCTTGATATAACGACCATCTCCGTCCTACAGAAAACGGTCCTTATAACGACCTGGTAGCTATAAGAGAGAGAACATAGAGTATGTTGGGATACAATTGGGAATTTTCTCACCGGTCGTTATATTAAGATGGCCTTTATTACGAGTGGTCGTTATAACGAGTGTCGACTGTAGTGGTAATTATTTTAACTTATTCTAAAATTGAAGCACGGATTAAAAGAAATATGGACTGTTTAATTTAATGAATTGGTTTCCTGAAACCGTAAGATTTTTTGGGGTTTCAAAATTACCCCTGCTTCAATGCTTTAACCCTTTATGCCCTGACGGGACTCAGAAGCCCCGCTTATATTAATTTAGTATTATGAATCCAAAATGGCTGTAATCATGCTGAAAGGCTGACAGATGGTACCTGCGATCGAAACAGTTTTCTTAGGGGCCCTAAGGTGTAGGGGGCCTTAGACCCCCAAAATGTTCAAAGTTTTTTTACTCGATGAATATGTTTTTTGATGCATTTTCAACTTAAAAAAACCAAAAAAAAAATATATATATATACAGGGTGTCCACTCCAATCGTGAACCAATAGCTAATTTCTAAACCGTTAGAGATAAGCATATCATTTATTTAGGAAAAAATCTCCAAATTATGAAAGGAATTTTGGGTCTATTCAATGTTTTTCAAAAAATCAAATTTTGAAAGAGTTACGAAATTTAAATTTTATACAGCCCCCCAGTCCTATCAATCATATTTAGTAAAACATTCTTGACACTGTAACGTTTAAAACTAAAAAAAAATCACTCTTCTACCACAAAAATTGACTGAGTTATGACGTTTTGAAAAATCAAGATTGCGTTAAATGCAGCCGAAAAAAATCTCATTTATCTGAAAAGTTTTCCATTGAAGTGAAATTTTCTGAAAATCAACAAAAAACCACGTCTGAAGCAGTTTTGAAGCTTGATACTTAACAAGTAAATGATAATTTTATGGTATCGTTTAAATATAAAAGAAAAAAAAGCCTCTGTCAAGAAAATGCAGGAAATATTTCATAATGTAAATATTATGAGCCACTGATGCTCTGAGTTATAAATACGAAACGAATTTTCTTCTGAATGCGTAATTTCAGAGCAACATGTTCGACTCAAAAGCATTGATTAAATTAAATTGGTATTAGTAACCTTATTGTAGCATATGGTTTATACACTGAAGTGACAAAAGTCATGGGATAGCAATATGCAAATTTTCAGATGGCAGTAGCATCGCATAGAACAGGTATAAATGCGCAGTGCTTTTACAGAGCTTTCATTTCTGTTCAAGTTATTCATGTGAAGAGGTTTTAACGTGATGATGACCGCACGACGTGAAATTAACAGTCTTTGAACGCGGAATGTTAGTTGGAGCTAGACGCATGGGTCATGCCATTTCGGAAATCGTTAGAGAATTCAACATTCCCAGATCCACTGTGTCAAGAGTGTGCCGAGAGTATGAAATTTCAGGCATAACATCCCACCATGGACAGCGCAGTGGTCGACCGCCTGCACTTAAAGATCGAGACCGGCGACGTCTGCAAAGAGTCGTAAATTCTAACAGACAAGCAACACTGCGTCAAATCACCGTAGAAATCAATGTGGGACGTACAATGGACGTGTCTGCTAGAACTGTGCGGAGAAATTTGGATTTCTTGGGCTATTCCAGCAGAAGACCGACTCGAGTGCCTTTACTGACAGAACGACATCGCTTGCAGCGACTCTCGTGGGCACGTGAGCATATCGGTTGGTCCCTAGATGAATGGAAAACCGTGGCCTGGTCCGATGAGTCACGATTTCAGCTGGTAAGAGCCGATGGTAGGGTTCGAGTGTGGCGCAGACCCCACGAAGCCATGGACCCAAACTGTCAGCAAGGCACTGTTCAAGCTGGTGGTGGCTCCGTAATGGTGTGGGCTGTTTTTTCATGGCATGGACTTGGTCCTCTAGTGCGACTGGACCGAACATTGACTGGAAATGCTTATGTGCAGCTACTTGGAGATCACTTGCAGCCATTCATGGACTTCATGTACCCAAACAACGATGGGATTTTTATGGATGACAATGCGCCATGTCACCGGGCCACAACTGTTCGCAATTGGTTTGAAGAAAATTCTGGACAATTCCAACGAATGATTTGGCCACCTAGATCGCCCGACATGAATCCCATTGAGCATTTATGGGACACCATCGAGAGGTCTGTTCGTGCCCAAAATCCTGCCCCATCAACGCTTTCACAATTATGGACGTCTATCGAGACAGCATGGCTCAATATTCCTGCAGAAGACTTCCAACGACTTGTTGAGTCCATGCCACGTCGAGTTGTTGCACTTCGCCGGGCAAAAGGAGGGCCGACACGATATTAAGAGGTATCCCATGACTTTTGTCACTTCAGTGTATGTTTAGTACTATACCAGTTGTAGATGTTCCGAATATTAATTTTTTATAAATTTTTTTGTCCTGAATATTAATTTTTTATTTAAATAAGTTTTCGAAAGGGAAAATTAATCATTGGAAAAGCTATAGGGCAATTCCATCGTTACAGACGTAACAATCGCAGACTTTGAACACAAATAATTCTGATTTGGGCTGATGAAAGTCTTCAATTTTTTTTCCTGTAGTGTAACTTGATGATGTTTATGCTACATTAAATTTGCGTGCAGATTGCTTAATTACAAAAAAAATAAAGAAATTAAAAACTGCCTGTTACAGACGTAATTCACAAAACAGCAAAAACTCGACTATGTCATACAACTTACAATATTCCTCTGAATTATACGGAAATTTTGAACTTTTTTTTTTAATACGTGTTCTAGAGACTTCAAGCTTTCTAAAACCATAAAGATTGTGTGGATTTTGACTGCCGAATTTGTGAAAAAAAATCATAAACTTGTTACGGACGAAACAAAGTGGTGTTACAGACGTAACATCTCTGATTTGAAAGTAGAAAACAGTATTTTAAAGCAGGAATAAACAAAGATTTTTGTGCTAAAACAATACAGTAGCATTAATTAACACATTATTTGAATATTTTAAGTTATACTGTAACAGTTTTAGAAAATTTGGGTAAGTCTGGGGGAGTTGAGAGCATATGCCGATATGTCAATATGTAACAATAAATTAATGCATCTTAAGACAATTATTTCCAAGAAAGATTGACACAAGAAAAGTTTAGAAGGGCCTTCACACAAATTTATTTATTTGTATTCTTAAAATTAATGCATAATGGGGCTGCTACATAAAAAAATCGGGAAAAGTAAATTCCTCCCTGGAATCAGTGATTGGTCTTAGGAGAACTTAAAAATTTGAAAATGTTGGATGATATAGCAGAATACTAGTACCAAACTAAAATTTAACCTTCTTGGTGACAGTTGGTCAATTTTGATAATTTTTTTTGAATGAAAAAATGTGTCCTTTTTCGTCCGACGTTTTCGAAATTCGAACGGCATTTTCGCAAATAAATTTCAATTACATGCCGACATAATTAAAAATTTCAAAATCAGAATACCAGAAACTTTAGTACTCGTACCATATTATGCTATATACATGTATTGCTCATCCTGTGCTTTTTACCTATTTAATTGGAAATTTACTTTTGCTACGGACGTAACATAGAGCCATTTGTTATGTCCGAAATGTTACGTCTGTAACAGCATTAATTTAAAAACTAAATCAGTTGCAATATTTTTAACTATGGTGGGCAATTACTCTAAGAATTTGCCAAAAGGACCATTAAGGGTTTTTTTTTAATTTTGATTTTTTAGGACGTAATGACAACTTTTGCTTCTTTTTTGTTACAGACGTAACATCAAACTTCTTTTTTTCAAACTTCAATTACACCATTTAGATCAATTCAAAAGAAATTAATGAATGCATATTATTATAGTACCGTCTTAGTAGTTAAAATTGTGCTACAAGTAGTTATTTTTGTTTTTATTTTTCGATGAGAAATATGCATTTGAAAATGTGTTCTTTTTTCTGATTTTTACAAGTTCGTGAATATCGTACTTCCAACTAAGAAAACAAGTATTATTCTAACTCTCACCAAAAAACAAATGCAGGATTCTTAAAATATACATCTTAAGCTTTAAAATGATGTATAACATAGCAACATAACTTCAATATGAATTTTTGACCAATTGGTTTCACTTTTCATGGAATGGCCTCATTCTCAGATTTGAGTTTCTAAAAATACATTGAAATATATCACTACTCATTTATAATAATAATAATAATAATAATAATAATAATAATAATAATAATAATAATAATAATAATAATAATAATAATAATAATAATAATAATAATAATAATAATAATAATAATTATTATTATTATTATTATTATTATTATTATTATTATTATTATTATATTATTATTATTATTATTATTATTATTATTATTATTATTATTATTATTATTATTATTATTATTATTATTATTATTATTATTATTATTATTATTATTGTTATCATCATCACTATTATTGTTACTATTATTATTATTATTATTATTATTATTATTATTATTATTATCATCACTATTATTATTATTATTATTATTATTATTATTATTATTATTATTATTATTATTATTATTATTATTATTATTATTATTATTATTATTATTATTATTATTATTATTATTATTATCATCATCATCACTATTATTGTTACTATTATTATTATTATTATTATTATTATTATTATTATTATTATTATTATTATCACTGTTATTGTTATTATTATTATTATTATTATTATTATTATTATTATCACTATTATTACTATTATTATTATTATTATTATTATTATCATCATCACTATTATTGTTACTATTATTATTATTATTATTATTATTATTACTATTCTCACTGTTATTGTTATTATTATTATTATTATTGTCACTATTATTACTAGTATTATTATTATTATTATTATTATTATCACTGTTATTGTTATTATTATTATTATTATCACTATTATTACTAGTATTATTATTATTATTATTATTATCACTGTTATTGTTATTATTATTATTATTATCACTACTATTATTATTATTGTTATTTTGCCACAAAAGTTGTAGCCAGAAATTTGTTTAAAGAGGGCACTTGGACACAAGTAGGGAATTTGGGTAATTGTATCTTAAGCTCCATTTCCCCCAAAATTTGATATGATTTAAATTTGTTTTCTCTCTCTCTCTCTTCATGTTAAAGCACCCACACCCGCTAAAACTGAAATTACAAGCAACCCTTGGGGGGGGGGGGCATTTTGAAGAAGCATCCCCCAGCAGAATTTGTAACCGAGTTATCTATACCGACCTACGGTTATCTGCTTCCCTGATAAACCGATGTTTGTTGCTGACATCCCCAGGAGGTTAGTAGAAGAAAATAATGTCTTTGGCCAACTGTAAAGGACAGTAAAAATACTTTTCTATCAAACGTACCACTTTCCATCCAGCTGTGTCCGTTGTTTGCACTGCAAGAAATGAGCTGTTGTTTTTACAGTATAATACTGACAGCCGAGGTTCCAATTTAAAACTGTAAAATGAACAGTAATAAACTGTAAAACTAGCAATTTTACAGTTTCTTACTGTAAAGTTAGAAATTTTACAGTTTATTGCAGTAAAATTTAGCTGTATTATACTGTAAAAACAACACTATAATACTGGCAGCAGAGGTTCCAGTTTAAAACTGTAAAATGCACGGTAATAAACTGTAAAATTAGCAATTTTACAGTTTATTACTGTAAAATTAGAAATTTTAAATTTTATTTCTATAAAATGAGCAATTTTTAGTTTCATACTATAAAATTAGCTGTATTATACTGTAAAAAAACATTCATTTTTTTACAGTGTGGGAGAAACTGTAGACTTCATAAAAAAAAAAAAAGTTCTAAGCAGAGGAGCTGCGCAGAGAAAAAAAATATAGTTAAAATATTTTAGAGAAATGACTGGTGCCTTACAGCTCCCATCCTTATTTCAAAAGTATATTCATTTCAAATACTACGTAGCTTACAAAAAGCGAGAAAGTCGTGATGACTTTTAAGAGCCTTTAAAGTGGTAAAAGTAGTTATTTTAGTTATTTTATATTAAAATTTTGACCCTTTCCAATTATTATTTACTAACTATTCAATATGCCATTAAAATTGCACCCTATAAAAATGTCAGGTCATTGTAACTAATATACTGTCAAAGTTATTCAAACAAACCAAAGTTATGAAATGATCGAAATTTCATGTCATTAAAACTGTAAATATACATTTTTTCAAATTTTTTAAGCAAAATAATAAAATTGCATTCCTATCTTATATTGAATTTGCATTGAAAGCTTCTGAAATTTACATTAACATTTATATTATTTCTTCATAAACTTTGAACTCGAAAATAATATGTTAAAAAATAACCATACTATTTATTGATTTATTTTACTTCTTTATGTTTTCTGAAAGTATCTTTCATTAATATCTTCTGTTTTAATGGTCAAAAAGAAAAATAAATAAAGAAAAAAATACTAAATAAATGCATGGAATCAATAAACTATGGTTGTAAATAAACAAAAATTAATAAATGAAACAGAAAAAAAACGAATAAATATTGAAAAAAAAAAGGGGGGGGGGCTTTGTAATAATTAATTTTTAGCGGTAAAAATATGTTCTTCAAAGTGTGTGAAAACTGCGTTTTTAATAACCATAAAAGACCATACTTTGTGGATAAATTATATTTTTAAAAATAATAACAATGCGCTATTTTATATAAATCAATGTTAAAAACTACAGCGTCATCCCCAATCTACCCTATTAGAGAAAAGTTTTTCAAATTAATATTTGCAGAAATATAAGATATACGATGTTCAAAATGAAAAAAATATAAGTTAAACTTCACATAAATTTATTTTTGACTGTTATACGTGGAACTTAAATACTGTACAAGAGAAAAAAAAAATATGTGTAATATCAATTAACGTTAATGTTTATGTTTTTCAACTTGAAGTTTAAAAAAATTTACAATTTTTTGAAGAGATTTTTAGATTTCAAATTCTGTGCGAGATACCTAATCTTTTTTTTTTAAATATTATATTTTTGGTGATATATGTGGGTTAAAGGAACACTTTTCATCAATTTGAAATTTGAAGTTCCTAAAAAAATGTCAAACATCTACATGCACTTGGTATTTAGTATTTCATGAGACCAAGAATTGTATTTTCTCAAGTAAGGGAAACATAAATCTTATTACACTGAAAAAATTCGTTATAAAACTTTTTAAGTTTCAACAGCCTAACAAAATTTTGAAAAAAAATCTGGTGTAGACCCCACGTTTAAATTTTATAATAGATGCCTTAAGTGTTAAATAGTTCCTTAGAGTGAGCGAAATAACAATTCATACATTTGCACTCCTATTTTGTAGCGAATAAATGGGAAAAAAAGTTTTACAGTGATTTATCATCTAAAAATAGATGAGTTTAACATCATTCAGGGGATTATTCGCTAAATATCGCCAAATGAAACCAAAATTCGAAAAATATTTTTTTTAACCAAATTTATCATCGAGTTGATGACAAACATTTGGCGACCGAAAGTTTGGCGATACATCGCCAACTGGTCGACAAATCATAACAAAACTTCATAGTCTACATTGAAGTTAACAGATTTAATCCAAAATGGGGCAAAAGACCCAGTTGGGATTATTCGAATACAGCCAAAAGTGAAGGTGCATACTACACAACTAGATCCCCTTTAGAGACTACAATGCCAAACGAGAATGTTCTACGGCATACCGTTTTTGAGTTATGCGAGATACATACATACATACATCAGACGTCACTAGAAAACTCGTCGTAATAAACTCGGGAGTAGCCGAAAAGGATATGCTTTGGCTGCTTTTTGTTCATAGGTACATACACGTGCTGGGGGGTCAAAAAAAACGGCTCAACATTCAGTCAAGGGTGAGTAATAAAATCGAAATTTAGGCCGAAATTTGAGTGAATTTTTTTTTGCGATCACAATACTCCCTTTACTACGTAAAAGGAAGTAAAAAGTAACCGCTCCCGTCCCTCCATTTGATACAGAATCCCATCCAGCTAATAAATATAGAACTTAGGAGCTTTTTCAATCATTCTGAGAAAAAGATTCCGCGACTCTTTCTCTGAACAAACCTCCTCCGTGTCACTCCGGGCTCTCTGGGCATGGGGTCGTAACCTAAAAACATGTGGCGGCTTCGTATCTCTGTATTTCGAGCCAAAGCTCCGATACCTGATACGTTTCTCTTCCAACACCAAGTCCTGTCGCGATTTTTCCCTTGCCGCATTTAATAACCGAACGCCTTCGAGAGAAATGATATTCGTCAGGGAAGAGCGTTTTGTCCAATGATTTCTGAGTTGCTGTCTTGAGTGTTTTTTTTCCCTATAAATAAATTTTTTGGCATATGTACACCTGCAATGAAATAAGCTATCCTCATCCTTTTCTTCTCTTTTCCCCCATTATTTTTAATTATTTATTCATTTATCAGAACTATTTTCACTCGAAATAAAACTTTTAAGCTTCAGTTTCGTACAACGATCGCCTTCCACAATTTTACAACACACCGCCAAGGCATTGGTTGCATTTTTTTCGTCTACGTGTGTAGCAAATAATGGAGGAAAAAAATCAGTTAGAATTAAATGTGGAATTATAAACGCAACGATTTTTTTTCCATTAACAAGTTATCACACATCATTATTGATTTATTTATTTAGTGTTTTAGGAATTAAAACAAACTATTACCTTAATTGATAAACATTTTCTTTTTCAGATCAAAACTTACTTGTTCCTTTATACTTATTATTTTTAGTTTCAGAAGGCAATAAGCATGAAGAGTTTGATTAATCCTACTACGCCAACTTCAAAAAGTCACTATTTACATTTTTATCATCAAAGCCGGCAACCCATACGAATGAAATATGCTTATTCAGTATTAAAGAATTTAAATGTATGCCTGGTTGGTTTTCTTTTACGGATACCAATTTCAGATTGCAAACATTATTCATTGAAAGAGTTTTAAGACATACACACATATTTAATACACGTATACAAGTCATGGAGGTGGAATAAAGTGTTGTCGAGTCATAAAAATATGTATACTGACGAAAGATAATATTTTTCATTTATGTATGCTCCACATGGGTTTTGGCACAATTTTATGTGAAAGACTGTCATATTCATTTTAATTCATTAACGTTTGCAGTAGATTTTGATGAACCATTGCAGTAAGAAAGTGTTAATTAAGAATTGAGGCAGTGAGAAGCAAAAGGATATTAACTGATGTTTTTAAGTTTTGAGTAAAATACGCGCGAAGTTCACAACGTAGGTAGGCTTTGATTGAGTTTTTTTTTTTTTTTTTCTAAATCATACTGTATATAGCAGCACCTTCCAGGGATACTCCTGTCCCCAAAAAGATGAGTTTTTCCTACCATTTGCATTAGTTATCTCTAAAGTTTTAATTTTGGTACTTACCCCTTTGTTTTTACTTATTTCAAATAACAGATTGTGCTTCCCAAAATTTACTTTAAATCAAAAGCTAGTAAAATGTAAGCTGCAAAAAATTAAAAAATAGCAAAAAGATGTATCATAAACCTTTATAAAACACGTAAGACTACTTTATATTACGATGGCTTTTCTCAAAGCTTACTGGATTCATGGGTGTTCGTCTAAGAACGAGAATTACGTCTCAAGATACGAAGCATGACGCTGGAACCGTTATCTCATCAGAAAGACAACTTCCTGAAGTTCTTGGGAAGTGTGTTCTCACTTTAGCTTATCTAAAATGACATCTTCCAGCGCCTAACTTAGTTGGGTAATTTGATAAACCTTAGTGTCCCCCGTTACAGAAAGCAGCACGGGTCACAAGCAAATCAGCTTTTCCTAGTCTTTTCTGCAACATTAGTCTGTTTTTTAACTTCGGCGAGATATTTCTTCGCTGATCCTTGTAAACCCCAGACATTGGGAGTGTAGTGGTACTTTGGGGAAGCTGAGGGAGATGGTGACAGTTAAAGAGTGGAAAATACTTGGATAAAATTAATCTTATAAAATGAAGCTAAAATCTTTAAATGGTAGATCAGGTTTCTTAATTAGTTTAAATTATATTGTGTTTTTTCTTTTGATTCGTTTATTGTTTAACCGTAATTTTATGATAAAACTGCATTAGCTTATTTTTCTCGCTTTCCTTTTTCAAATTTTTGGCATTAATTTATTTTTACCACAAGAGCATCAATGTGATTCTTCCGAAGAAACCTTTTATTTAAGTTCTAAAGAATCATCACCCGTAAATCTTTTACGATAAAGGGTTTATGTAAACTAAATGGAAGAACATTTTCTTGTTGTTAAAAATTAGAACTAGTACAGATTTATGCACATGTCTTGATGGAAAGCCGGCATTGGAAACACGTAAAGGGAGGAGACTTTGCATCAACAAGGAAATTAGCTGATGTACTCTCGTTTCGGAATCAGAGTCGTATGATGCCTGCTAGAGCAATATTCAATATCTCTTACAGAAATCATAGGATCTGATTGTTCGTCTAGGTGAATTAACGACAAGTATTGTGCAATCAAATAGTCATACATTACTCCTCCCTAGCATTTATTCAGAAATGCCATTGATACAACCCTAAACTCGTAATTATGGATATTTATAGTCCTTCTTTTACGCAAAGGTACATTCGCCAGTAAATACAAATGTGCAAAAAAATTCTGATTCATAGCTACGTTAAAGAAATTAAGTGGTAGATTTGGGACTTGGTCAGCCAGCCATAAATGAAAAGTTTCCATCTGTTTACACTAAGTATGAAGCAGAGTGCATTCATTTCTCTCGTATCACTAACTACAGTGGCTAATGGCACTCAGGAACAGCTTGGGGTATTTTCCTCGCGTGTTAGAGATTAGGAGGGTGCTCTCTGACACACTGCAAGATATTGTCCGTCACAAATGGAATTCTTACACTTCTTTCAGGGCGGTATCCATCCTACAAGCATCTTGGAAATTAATCGCTTTCGCAGAAAAGTTCATGAAATAGTTGAAAGGTTCTCGACTAGTGTTTCGAAAAAAAAAACCTTGGTGCTCCAGATCCACCTGTGAGAATATCATTAAAGGATAATATTGCCGCCACCAGCCTGTATTTCCTGCTGTACATAGGGGAACCAACTGTTCGTCTGTAAGACGGCGTACCCTGACACGGCCTTCGAGGTCATGAATGATAAATCATGATACATCCCACCAGAAAACTCTCTCTCACTTATCCATGGTCCAGTCTCGATATTTACACTGATCAATTATTATCTAAAAACAGACACAAATTTGCTCGTTTTAAAACATTATCAACTACTTTGTATTGAAAAACAATGACTAAATTCAAACTCAATGCTGGAGAAAAGGTAAAGAAATACTGAATCTATCAATTAAAACGTTTTCCTAGCTACTTTTCATACATTCATATCATTGAAAAAGCAAAAACGTATGCAAAAGATTCATTTTTAAGCCTTTCATTCGTTTATTTTATCATGAGAATAAACAACATTCACGTAGGTTACAAACCTCGTTGTGATATTATTAGTGCTACAATTTCGACAGTAAGAAATCCATTCTCATTTTAGTTTTGATACATATTTTACAAAGTATCAATCGAGAGCATTTACCTTTGGCGCGCCAAGCAAGGAAAGTAACAATTGAACTCTACTAGACACTTGGCATGTGGCTACAGATGGAAACCTCATGTAAACCTCCAACAGACACTGTGTCAAGAAGATGCGCTCCATAAAGCATCCCACCCTTTCCAATCCGTTCTTGCAGCCCAACATTTGTCAATCCTGTCGCCAGATACCTTGTCTTAAGGTTGGTGAATCGAAAATAAAAGATCTGCAGCATTTGATGAGGGAACTGTCTGGCAGATGGGACAAGGCGAGTAAGCTAATGAATGTAGGGAGATCGTAGGCGGCGGTGTGTCAATTCCATTCGCTGCACATGTCACACTGATGGATAGAAGCGGAGCTCGACTGGAAAAAGAAACCAACAATTGATTGAGTTGTAGGCCTAAAAGTCTCTAAGGGTACCAACACAGGAAAGAGCATCAATTCCTGAAAGAAAGCTAACAGAGAACAAAAGAAACTGATTTTTATTGCTTCATAAAATACTTATGCTGAAATTTGATGAGAAACAATGCTCTTAAATCATGAACTTTCAAGAAACATATTAAATTACAGGAGACATGTTTTGTAGATTTTTTCACGTGTGATGAAAAGATACATATATGCATCTTTTGGTTTCTAGTACGCATTTATTTACGAATTGAGAAATGATATTCTTTTTCAATTATCTTTTTTTTATACTTTCATTTGGGTATCTTACTTCAAGTCCTAAAAAAAACAGATTTGCAAACCGACTTTTATAACTACTTGTATTATTTTTCAAAGAGTTAAATTCAGGCGATCATATATGACAGTTTATCGCTCCTAACCAACGCTGTGGAAAAACTAATTTAATCAAGCGCACATAGACACATTTATCACATCGAACGTCGTCAAGCAGAAATCTATTAATTTTTAACATTTTAAGGCTTCACGTTTATAGCTTTTCACGCAGAAATGTAACGGTTTTTGCAAATTTAATTTCGTTTTGCATGTCTTAATTAATTAAACATCAATTCATAATTTTAAAACTACTTTGTAATCTGCTTTTACTTCGTAGTTTAGAACTTTGTCCCAGTACTTTTTAAATTACATCGGAATAACCTCAACAAATTTCGTCCAAATACACATTGTTAGTGATTGCTTCTAGATTGAATGCACACATTTTTTTCATTCAAAGCCCAGGAGGCTCAAATTACAACGAAAGTTTTATGTGGAATTCTCATTGCACATTTGCATCTAACAACGTTAAACTTGTCAATGAGTACAGTACAACACAATTGTACCAACACAATTTGTGAGAAAGCACGTTGCTTTGTCTTAGGAATCTTCATTTTAAAAAGTGAATACAACCGACTGAATTTTGATATTAACTTCAGCATTCGAAACCATTTTCAATATAAATAAATAAATAATCAGGTTTTGAAACAGAAAAAAAAAATCCTATGTGATTGAAGTCTTGAAGTCTATCAAATCTAACACAAAAACAGCAAAATCTTCATCATCAAAGAATTACAAGAACCATTTTATTTTTTCAACCACCCACATGCAATGGGAAATAAAACTTTCTTTTCGTAAGTATCACGTGGAGAATGCGCATAAAATACGGTCTTTGAAGGGGTGCATCTCGCCTCCCTTCGGGGACCTGAAAAGGGGGAAAGGAATTCGTCTCTCTCTTTGACTTACATATGCCACCAATCAAGGCCTCCCAGCGTTCTGTTGACGCAATTTGCGCGTTAAGTCATCTCAAACATTCTTTTCCTTCCCAAAGGATAAGTTACATGACGTGCATAAAAAATATGTTGCACTAACCACTTGAGTCTTCAAATCATACTCTGAACTCTCCTTAGTAAGTTCCGCAGAAAAAGAAAGAAACTTGTTCAGTTATGAAAAATGAAAGTAAAACATGTCGAACTGTCGCTAAAAATACTTTTAGTTGAATAGTTTTTAAGTACTATATTTGGATTTGTGAAACGTTAAAATGGAATTTTATACTTCTTTACTACTTATCAGTTTCGTGGTTATTGAATTAATTAAAAAAATATTCAAAAAACGAATGCAATTAGTTCAAAACAGCATTTAGTGTTACAGCACCAGAAAATCACGGCCGAACGCATGCTACAAGAAATTGAGTCAATGCTTTCTGCCATCAATCTATTTGTATAATAACTAAAACTATGAAGCACAATATCGGTATTAAGTCATTGAAGTTCAAAAAGCGCAACTAGCTACATCGATCACTGTATCCATCGCTCCATTATTGTCAGGGAAGACTCCATTATTGTCAGGGAAAGCCAAATGATGAGACAAGTTAATATTGTTTCTTTTCATGATTCCATCCTGTGTGCATTGGGGCTACAAAGATTGAATAACATACCGCACCACCAGCTATACTTCTTGGTTTTGTAATGCTTCAAATATTCTCACAGCTCATCTGCACGATTTCCGTGCCAAATCTGTAACTTAAACTAGAGAGCGAGACTAAATTGTCACAGTTATCGCCTTTATTATGCTTTTTATTTGACTTTAACTTTATCAACAAAACTTCAACATACTTTTCTGAACAGCATAAGATGTGCTGGAAAATATTTTAGATTTCCAAATTGAATAACAAGGATAGGTAAAAAAGAAAATATATATTATATCACATTATTTGTTATCATATAAATTAAAACTAAAAATATTTCTGTAGGCTCTTCAAAAAAAAAATACTGCAATATAATTCCCCTTGCACTTTGGATTATTTATTATAATTAGCTCATGTTTCACGTTTTATGATGGGATAGACACAGTAGTTTTCTCACCACACTTGATACATTTTTTAATGTCTCTTTCAATCAAAAATATTTTAATCTGGCAAAACAACTCTGAAATTTGAGTTAAAGAAATGAATTCCAAAAAACTCTTAACTAAACGTTTTTTTTTTCTTTTCTCCCCTCAAGAATAAACTCCCACTTTTCACGGAGATAGCCCAGCTTGGACAACAAGTAACTGTTCATCGATCTTCACTCGCACATATTCCCTCCCACAAGGACGTTTCTCATAAATGTCGGTGAAACCAAAGGATGGCCCCTAACCCTCTGAGTTAATAAGACGGCACCGAAAAGACTGGTGGATCGGACATTCCGGAACTTCACTCCTAATTTGAGTGTCGAGTCTCTTGGAGAATGGCGCCGGCATGGTGTCAACTTTCTTGGATGGCAGTCGTGGCAGGGACCGTCTTCTTCTCGCTTGTCTCCCTCATTTTCAAGAGCGCGTAAATGTAAACAGCTCAATAGTCCACGAAATCTTCGGTCCATATGGAGTCGGATGAGGGGAGTTCAACGGTCCATGACTTGTTGGATATGAGTGAATTCCTTTTTCGATGGAGGCTGGAGGAGCACGAGCAAGGAAGAAGTGGTGATTGGGAGTTTTGCAATTTGATTTATAGAGGGGTGACTACGAGGGAAGGGGGTGTGATGGTCACACTCGTGGCACAGAGTGCGCCATTTAAATTTCAAGAGGGGTTATTTTCAAGAGTTTGTTTCTCAGCTTTGGGGGACTGCGCAGCATCAGGGGAAAGTTTCGTGATCTTGGGGGCACGGTTTCTCATTCGTAAGGTTAGCTCGTAGTAATTTGTATCCTAATTCTTTTTCCTGAAAATTCAAACATATTTACTATCACTTTTCAATTCAAGAGCGCGTAAATGTTAACAGCTCAATAGTTCAAGAAATCTTCGGTCCATATGGAGTCGGATGAGGGAAGTTCAACGGTTCATGACTTGTTGGATGTGAGTGAATTCTTCTTTCCAGCTTCTGATGGAGGCTGGAGGAGCACGAGCAAGGAAGAAGTGGTGATTGGGCGGGGGGGGGGTGCAATTTGATTTATTGATGGGTGCCCACGAGGGAGAGGGGTGTGGTGGTTACGCTCGTGGCACAGAGTGCGCCATTTAAATTTTAAGAGGGGTTATTTTCAAGAGTTTGTTTCTCAATAGTCCACGAAATCTTCGGTCCATATGGAGTCGGTTGAGGGGGAGTTCAACGGTCCATGACTTGTTAGCTATGAGTGAATTATTTTTCTCAGCTTCGTATGGAGGCTGGAAGAGCACGAGCAAGGAAGAAGTGGTGATGGGGGGTTTTGCAATTTGATTTATTGAGGGGTGCCTACGAGGGAGGGGAGGGGGGAGTTTACGCTCGTGACACAGAGCGCGCCATTTAAATTTTAAGAGGGGTTATTTTCAACAGTTTGTTTCTCGTTTTTTGGGGACTGCGTAGCATCAGGGGAAGGCTTCATGATCTTGGGGGCACGGTTTTCCATTCGTAAGGTTAGCTCGTAGTAAATTCTATCCAAATTATTTTTCCTAAAATTCAAATGTATCTACTATCACTTGTCAAATCAAGAGCGCGTAAATGTAAACAGCTCAATAGTCCACGAAATCTTCGGTTCATATGGAGTCGGATGAGGAGAGTTCAGCGGTCCATGACTTGTTGGATATGAGTGAATTCTTTTTTTCCAGCTTCGGATGGAGGCTGGAAGAGCACGAGCAACGAAGAAGTGATGATTGGGGGTTCTGCAATTTGATTTAAAGAGGCGTGCCTATGAGGGAGGGGGTGTGGTGGTCACGCTTGTGGCACAGAGTGTGCCATTTAAATTTTAAGAGGGGTTATTTTCAAGAGTTTATTTCTCGTTTTTGGGGGATTGCGCAGCAGGGTCACTCTCGTGGAACGCACTGCAAAAAATGAACTGCTGTTTATACAGTCTAATACTGGCAGCCGAAGTTCCAATTTACAGTTTATTGCCGTAACATTTAGCTGTATTATGTTGTAAAAACAACACTATAATACTGGCAGCAGAGGTTCCAGTTTAAAACTGTAAAATTTAAAATTTTGTTCTTAATTAGTGCTCTTTTCGCGTGATATGTAGTATGAATATAAAATCTGAGAACATAAACTGAATTTTTTGCCAAGTAATAACTTTTAGAAGCACGGAAGAACAAACTACAGAACATAGAAATTCTAAAAGAAATAAACACGTTTTAATAAATAATACATAAAAAAGAAGTTTCGAAACCGGACTGCAATCCTTGATAGCGAAAGCTTTGATTTTTATCAAAAATGAAGAGACAAATTAAAATCTCTCTTTTTTTTTTCTTTCTCTCTCTCTCTCTCTTTTTGGCTTTTCTCAGATACTTTTACGCAACGTATTTTTCGACCGTATATCGCATTTAGATGCACGACGGAACTCGATCTAACATTGTTTCTAACACACAATTCTATTAACAGTTCAATGAAGACCATAAACATGATAAACACGAATGATTTGATTAATTTTATGACGTATTTCAGCTCAAAGGCGAAATATATGTTCAATTGAGTGTGGCCACACTTGTTGCTCCAGTATTTCGAACAAAGAAAAGATGTGGCACCCATCCTCAGTAAAGAATGATAATGTCTTAATCGATAAAAAATATTATCCACAAGAACGCAGGGCAGGCACCCAGAAATCAGAATGATACATCGAAAGGAATCCATAAAGCTGGAACAATGTTCTTCCTCAAGCAAACCACATTCTTGAAGTGCATCGTACTTGCCTGCCTACCAATCCAACCGCTGTTGAAGATCATGTTCCATTTACAAACTGCTAGCTATTTTTTGTACCGGAGACA
Source organism: Uloborus plumipes (assembly GCA_038373865.1). NCBI lineage: Eukaryota > Metazoa > Arthropoda > Arachnida > Araneae > Uloboridae > Uloborus > Uloborus plumipes. The sequence goes on from JAXGGA010001796.1 coordinate 123,398, forward strand.
AAGAAAGATTCTTTCGCGGAAAAGGCTGCGATTTTTGGCTCGTTATCCTTTGCTATCCATGATTTGATGTTATTTTTGAAAAGAAAGTGCCCTTTATTTACTGAGACAAATTCTCATATCTTGAGGTTTGCTACAATGGAAGTATACTTCACATTATTTAAGTCTTGCATTCCGTTTTCATATTAACTAATTTGAAGCCGTCAGAAAGTTGAAAGAGTATGTCGTTTACTCCGCTGTCAAAATACAAAGATGAAAGCGGCATTTCGTAATCCTTGAATATCTCTGCACTGCAAAAAAATGAACTGTTGTTTTTACAGTATAATACTGGCAGCCGAGGTTCCGATTTAAAACTGTAAAATGCACAGTGATAAACTGTAAAACTAGCAATTTTACAGTTTATTGCCGCAAAAATTTAGCTGTATTATAGTGTAAAAACAACAGTATAATACTGGCATCAGAGGTTCCAGTTTAAAAATCTAAAATGCATGGTAAAAAACTTAGCAATTTTTGTTTATTACTGTAAAATTAGTAATTTTACAATTTAGTACTGCAAATTAGAAATTTTAGTTTATTACTGTAAAATTAGCAATTTTTAGTTTGTTACTATAAAATTAGCTGTATTATACTGTAAAAGTAACCTTCATTTTTTACAGGGTGGCAAAAGCGCGAGAGTTAGAAAATGTATTTTCCCAAACATTTTTCTTCTTTTTTTTCAATAACTACTTTAAAATGCGTGGTTGTGTTTTTCATTTCTTTCATCATTTATTATTGTTTACTTTTTAGTGTAAATCAACCTATTGAAATAATCAAATTTTAAGACCGACGTATGCAAATAATTACAACATTGACACACAGATTTGAAAGAAGAAATGAGATGCGTTTTTGAAAGGAAATTTAGAAAACCACGGTCAAATTTAATTTATTTATTATATTTGTCAGCAAAATTGTTTTAAAATTTATTTTAAACTTGTTTCAATGATTATGTCAAAATATTAAATACCGCGATTGTTGAAAAAGGTGTGTTTTTTTCTGCAATATTACGTGATGAATGTCTTTATTTCGGCAATGTTAAACCAAATGAAAAAAAAATGAACACATTTATTATTTTTTATGAAACATATTTTTTTTCCTGCTCTGCTATTTTTAAAACTTCATAGAAAGGAAAATAAGTTAATGAATAAAAAATAAGAAAACGAAAAGAATTGGAGTGTATGAAATTGAATTTGCGATTATGCGCTCAAAATATATTAACGATTTATTAAAAATAAATTAAATGTGATAGTATAACGACGATGTTAGGATTAGGAATGATCTTTATGATAATCCATAATTTTTACCACAGATAAAGGGCCAGGGGGAAAAAAGATGAAAGTCACTTTTTCGTCAATTTTGAGATATTATCGCTATCGAGGGGCTATGAATGATTAATATCATCTGGTACACTGCGATTCAAAAGTTTAGACAAAACGCAAATATGTGAATAAAAAGAAAACTAGTCAACGAAATGCTTTCAAATTTCTACTGCAGGTACACAATATGGTCCCAAATACGTGTCTAGAGTTCTTATAACTATAACTGGAATCAAATTTTGGATATTACAGAAGATAGTTTTTTACATTGTTGCAAAAGTTTAGACAATAGTCAGATTTTATGCAAATATCCCTCGAAATGTGATTGGTGGAGGTAATGCGGGACTGTATTATTCATTTATAAAGTGCAGAGATTGCTGAACAAATAATCAAAATCTCAAAAGCTCTTTAGTTCTCGTGTAAAGAAGATGAGAAAGTTTTGAAGCCGAAATTTGAAAATGAACCTACTTTATTAATTTTTTGTCTTTTAAATCGGCTCTAGTATGGTAGTACATTGTTTTTTACTTTGTGGAGAGCAAATTCAGACATGCGTATCGATCAAAAAGTCCATGAAAAATGATATTTCTTAAGAATGAAGGAATTGAAAAAACGGCTCAGACTGACGATTCGCCCCTTAATCCTACAAAACTTCAACTTGGGTTAAAAACAGCACGTGACAGCATAAGTAGATGAACATCTGAATCGGAATGCATAAAAAAAAACAAAGAATTGTGCCTGAGCCTTTGAGGACAGAGTGTCCCAAATAAGCCAGATTGTATTGGTAAAAGCAGCACAGCATATGATCATTGGATATTTCTCAAGTCCCGCGAAAAGAATTATAATCCATCTAGGCCATCCCAATTTTAATAATTTTTATCAAAGAAAGTACCATTCATTTTTTAGTCACGATGATACATATGCTGCTTTTCACATTAAAATCTGACTTATTTGGGACACTCTGTCCTAAAAGGCTCAGGCACAATTCTTTGTTTTTTTTATGCATTCTGATTCAGGTGTTCATCTACTTATGCTGTCACGTGCTGTTTTTGACCCAAGTTGAAGTTTTGTAGGATTAAGGGGCGAATCGTCAGTCTGAGCCGTTTTTTCAATTCCTTTATCCTTAAGAAATATCATTTTTCATGGACTTTTTGATCGATACTCATGTCTGAATTTGCTCTCCACAAAGTAAAAAACAATGTACTACCATACTAGAGCCGATTTAAAAGACAAAAAATTAATAAAGTAGGTTCATTTTCAAATTTCGGCTTCAAAACTTTCTCATCTTCTTTACACGAGAACTAAAGAGCTTTTGAGATTTTGATTATTTGTTCAGCAATCTCTGCACTTTATAAATGAATAATACAGTCCCGCATTACCTCCACCAATCACATTTCGAGGGATATTTGCATAAAATCTGACTATTGTCTAAACTTTTGCAACAATGTAAAAAACTATCTTCTGTAATATCCAAAATTTGATTCCAGTTATAGTTATAAGAACTCTAGACACGTATTTGGGACCATATTGTGTACCTGCAGTAGAAATTTGAAAGCATTTCGTTGACTAGTTTTCTTTTTATTCACATATTTGCGTTTTGTCTAAACTTTTGAATCGCAGTGTAGAACAACAAGGGAGTGAAAAGATAAGAATCGACCGAAATGTGCATGAAAACTCTATTAACTACAAAGAGAGTTACGAGAAATCAAACTTTGTTTTTCGTTTTTCTCGAAATCGCTTTTTGGTCACTTTCATCTCCCCCCTCCCCCTGGCCCTTCATATGGCATTAAAGATAATCGCTCAGTGGTTTCATCGAAACTAGTTTTAAAACTGAAGCTTAGTGTAAGCTGTTACTAAGCGATATATGTAATAAATGAATTAATTTACTTATGGATAAAACAATTTAAATCGTCATTATCCAAGTCACTGTACTGGTGACTAAATATCTAGACAAAATACTTGAGTTTAACAGTAAAATATTACTTTTCTGTAAACAAAGAAGCTCTAATAAAAGAGATTACAAAAAAAAAAAAAACTAACAAAAAAAAGTAATCGCATCAACAAAATTTACAGAAACACGAGAAACGAAAACCAAGGTATAAAAAAAATATGTAAACACAAAGAACCTATTGCAATTCTGTATCGAATATAAAATACACAACCATGGACAACTGATAACTTCAAAATATTGATAAAATGCTAAAATTATTCAATGCACATTGAAATTGAGGAAATTCAATCATTGTTTATAAATCAGTAAGAAAAGGATTGACTTAAAGTTGGAAACAAGAAAAAATTTTAGCTTTGAGCTTTCAACTTTTCAAAAATACTTCTTGCACTTGAAGTTTTCTTGGCGCATTTGAGGTCTGCGTGTTGTTTTCTTTGTAACACTAGTGACGTTCCGCTCCTATTTTCAAAACCATCCTCAGAACAAACGTACGTTGGTTTGTACGCAAAATAGCCAGGAGGTAGTGATTGAGACAAGTACCGAAGTTTAAGTAGTTTTCCATCCATTTATCTGGTCATGTCTCTGTATAGCTTTAAAGAAGAGTGAATAATTTAATTAAAAACCACAAAAAAGCAATTTTCTGGCTCGTATATTCAGAAGGTTTTCCTGTAGATAATGCAGACGTTTTTTACCACGCATGACGAGATATACTCATGAAAATTAAATATTAATAAAAAAAATTATTTCCCATCTATGGGGAAAAATGCCGTAGTTTGCTTATTTTTTATGCATGAGCCAATATTTAGAAAAGTGCCAATTTGAAGTTGGAGTTTTCTGAAAAAAAAATTTTTTTTGCAGAATAAAACTAATACTGGATTTTAAGTCTAAATTGGGTCTAAATGCAAGAAAATAAAAGGGGGGAGGTCAAGGAAGTTATTTACCCCCTCCTTAGATTACTCACTTTTAAGCCGTTACAGATCTGATGAATGTTACAGATCTGATGTTAATATGAGTTACATATTTGAGTTTATGCTTTCAGTCTTCCTTAACATCTCTAAATATGATATCATTTCCTTGCATTTTTAACATAGAATAAAGATAATTATATTAAAATATATATATTAGACTAAAAAATCAAATTTCATTATAAAAAAGCATTTCTTGGAAATAAAAATGAGCGATAAGGTTTTTAGATAAAATAAATTATGAGATTACCAAATCCAAGCTAATAAAACATTTGTTTTGTTTTGAAACAACACACAACTTCAACTTTTTCAACACACAACTCTGCTGCTTGCTTTTTTTAAATTAGTTGCAGGAAATTTAATTTCTTGATCAGAAATTCAAATTTAGCATGCTAGTTATTATCTAGTTATTTAGCGAAGTTATGAGAAATTGAAACACCAAAAAAATAAATAAATAAAATAATAATAATTAATTAACTTAATTTCTGCAGTGTCAATTTTTCTTATTTTACTAACTTCTATTGTTAGGTCATACAAACCACAAATGAAGCAATTGTACTAAAACTCATTGCTTTTCATTTTTAAGAACAAAAATATTCAATATATATGGCTAAAACCTATGATTTTTGCTTTTTATAATTCTGAAACGTGTGAGTTAGTTCTGTAACATATTCGCTGTTTTTCAATGTTACCGCTCTGACTGTTACCGATCTGACAAACTGACAAAGTTTTTTTTTTAATTTCCGAGTCGATCGCACTAAACCAAAATCAAACACGTGGTTTTTTCACTTGTAATAAAGGACTATACTTATATATAAAATAATTTTTAAAATAATAAAAACTGCGCTTTTTAGAGCGTGTTACCGATCTGATGACTCAAATGACACACATTTTATAAAATCACTTTAAAAAATCTTACCCACAATTTTAGATGCATAAATGAAAATTTTTAATTACGATTCTATAAAACATCCCACCAGGTACTCAGTATCACGTGGTATAGGTGCAGGAAATGATTTTGGGAGCCTAAACATAGATCAGAAGTTATTGTTACCACTCTGACGGCGGAACTTGGGACACGCTTATTTCGCATCGGCTAGTAAATCAGAAATCGATTAAAGCAAAAATGAAGTAAAATATTAACAAAGGGATAAAAATAGAACCGTTTTTTGTGCAAGTGCGTTTTTTTGGGAAGTTAGAAAGTGCGCATGACCTGTTTGCATGCTAAGCTTTGCTACTGGGGACACGTTACCGATCTGATTTTTGATGTATAAAAGCAATATTTTCTGAAGAAAAAAAAATTTTTTTTCTGATGTTATTAGATGAAATGAAAGTAGAACCTTATCTTCTTTCTGGGGAGAATTATTTTTTTAACTAGTTATTGAAATACTAGTGAAAATTCACTTGGGACTCAAATTGGCACTTTTCTAAATATTAGCTCGCATATAAAAACAATGTATGTGTGTATTTTATTTTTTATTTTATTTTTCTAATAATTTCATTTAGATCGGATGATCTTCACACCTTCTATCATTTTCATTTCTTTATATTCATGGAATATTATTTAACTTTAAATGCTAAGATTATTTAATTATAACTGATGTTTCTTTTAGTGGTACCTAACTTAATAGTTTCTTAACACAAATAAGATTTAGGTGAATGCATTTGGAGTTGGTGTTTCATTTTCCTTTCACCTGCTAAAAATTAATGATTTTAAAAAAATTCAGTACTATGAGTATGATTTCGATTTTAACGGTACGTATTATTTGGTATTATGAACGAGTACATTTCTTGAATCATTGTTGTTATTTTTATTATTATTTTCATTTATTTATTTTTGGATGATATATTGGATAGTATAACTTAAAAACTCCGTGAAGACATTCAGAAATTTATACAGTACTGTAACTTTTAGATACATAGGTTGATTAACTATAGAGCACAGAAATTCAGAAAAAAGAGAGACGAACGTTTCAAAAGAAAATGAATTATATGGAAGATGAAGCTTGATTAATTTGTTATGCAGTGAACTCTCACTTATGCGTCGGCCCAAGGGACCAACAGAAAAAGACGCATAACTGAAAGAGACGCATAAGTGAACAAGTCTATTTGAGAGTCTAAACGCAACATTTCTCATGAAAGCATGAGTAAGAATGTTTCTATAGGAAAGGGACATACGTGATTTCTGTAACGTAACTACAATAATAAAGAGAAAACAAAAATTGTAGCACACCTGGTAACAAACTGTTCCCCTTAAAGTTTAAAACGATGCGTAATAAATAATTCTCCCTCTCCGAACTCTAGTTCATGCGGAAAAATGCCTTCCTTGAGCAGAAAAGGCGAAAGATTTAAAAGGAAAGTCAAGAAACATGCCTATTTTTTAAAGGAAATAAATTAAATATTTTACATTTTACGAAAAATTCGGCGCATAAGTGAAACATTTATCTTAAGAGCAACGCATAAACAAATGAAATTATCATTATTTTACTATGGAATGTGCCGGGACCACTGAAAATCGTCTTATAAGTGAAAAAGGCGCATAAATGAGGCGGTGTATAAGTGAGAGTTCATTGTATATATATTTTTTTATTCATAAAGAGTAACTTATAAAAAACAATAAGAGAGAAAATACTGCTATAAAAATGAAAAAAGACTATCACATTAAGTTACTAGAATTGAACTTAGGTTGAAAAATGCTAAATAAAGTTACCTGCATTCAATCCTCTGTGACTTGGTGCCGTTATTCACTACCAAGACATTTTATACGGAAATACAGCACGTGACTAATATCGTCGCGGATTTATGAGTCAGTAAATGAGAATAGTTTTCAATCACAGGAATTGAAAGCATGTATATTTTTATTTTCTTTCCAAATTTTAATACGCGGGAAATCTTTTTCCTCTTTTTTGTAAAAGCTTTTAAAAAGCGTGTAAGAAGGTTTATGTCTTCTTAAAATATGGTTAAAAACAAATATTAGTCAACAACACGTTAATCGTTTTACTATAGTTGAAAAATGGAAAATTTGAAGAGAAGTTTATCATTCTCTATGTAATAACTTTTGAGGGAGTAGATACTCAATTCCAATTAAATTGTTTTTATGTGTGCAATCTCTTGAGTGTAGACATAAGTAGCAGGATACTTCGCTTTAATGGGTCATTTTTTAATTAGGGGAACTTTTCGTTCAAATTATTAAAAATTAAAATGGTGTTAAAATAAGGCCTACAAAGAAATTCAGATTATATACAGATTGTTGCTTAATAGTTGGATTTTTTTGAATAAACATTAGCAAAAAATATTTCAATTTAGGAAAAGTACAAAAATAAAGGTTTTTTAATTTGATTATTTTAATATTTTTCTTTTAGTTAAAAATTTGTGTTAATAATAACATGTTTAAGGAAAGTACAACTACACATCCCTTCCTTGAAATTATGGGTAAAAGCATATATTTTTACTCATAAAATTTCCCCCAACTTATTCCAAACCCTTTCCAGAGATCAATTCCACAATTGCCCTTCACGAGCAGGGAACCTGTTGACAGTTTAAAAACTTTAACATATAATCTATTTTAAGAAAAGTTAGTAGAACCGTAATTTTCCTGATACTTATAATTTCGCAATTTCATGGGAAACGAACCTAGCGCCAGCTAAATATTTCAACATAAGCATCGCAAAATTTTTTTGATTTGTGTCGCTAGTAGCTGCATTTAAAATTGGTAAAGATGAATATCATGAACGTTTTATTTTCTAGACTAAAAGCGATGGTCAGTTGATTGCATTTTAATAATCGTTATTTAATGATACCACTTTTCATCAGTACCAATTACATTGTGAACTGCTCGTTGATGTGTTAAGAACTTTTAACAAATTTTTCAAGAAATACTATTTACCTGATCGTCTTCTAAGTATTTTTTCCTCTTTACGTTTTATCAATTTATTGATATAATGCTTGCCGTCTATAACTTAAAAATCCCATTCGTTTTTCTTTTTTTTTTCACTGGATATATTTTTAAAAAGTGAAAGGTAGGTATGCTGTCTAATGAATAAAAAAAAAAGAATGAAAATCAGTTTTCCATGCAGGCAATAAATTACTTGCTCGAATGAGGCGAAAATTTGGCTGTCGTTAACTTTGCAATTGGCGATGAAGGAAAAACTTCCACTGACTTTTTTTTCTTTCTGGTAAGTTTTTTTTTTTTTTCCCTCTTTTGGAGTCTGTTGATGACCTGCTGCGTATGCGAAGTAGACGGATCAAGTTGTCTAATGTAAGGGATATAAAAACATTCGGCCACTTTAGAAGCAATCAGCCACGTCATCTGCACCTGAAGTAGTTGAAATACGAGAAGTCTTCTTCCTTGCCAAATATTTTAGGCGTCAAGAAAGACAACGACTCCACGCTCATTTCTCAGTCAGGCATCAAATTCGTACTCTTCTCTCTTTTTGGCTAGACTTTTTCTTCACTTTCTCGCTATTGCATCTTTGCCAAAGGTAGACTTGAGCAACTAGAAGCTTCTAAAACACTTCTGAAACCGAAACCCCTTTCCCTCGGAATAATAAATAGCCTCATTCATAGTGTAGTTGGTTCGAATCGGAGGGAAAAAAGGTTTACCCACTAGCTACAATGCAACAACGCAATATCCTTGTTTTAGGATAGTTAAGTCATTAGTTAAAATAGATATTGTGAAAGATAAAACAAATTGCTGCGATTAAAAAAAAAAAAAAAAAAAAAAAAAACATTTTGATGCAGTGCGCTGATGGTCTTGAGTTTAAATTTCGAATCATGAATCATTATCAAACTGAGAAAACTCGCAAAAAAATTTCAGTTATTATCACTAGTTTTGCATTTTAAAAGTTTTTTCTTAATATTTAAAATTTTGTTAAATCAGAATATATTTAATTGTGCACAAACATTTGATTGAATAAATACAAAATACACATTAGGGCAATTCCACGGTAACTTACGTTACATTTCGATCAACTCTTATGCATTTAGTACCTCAGTACAGACAAATTTTGTTGTACAAATCTTGTATGAAAGCATTTTTTGAAAATGACAGTTGAAAGCAAAATTAAAATGCAAAAATATTCGATGCATTTAAATTTTGTAAAATCTAGCAGTCAAAGATAAGGCAGTAACTTGCGTTACACAAAAAGGGAATGACATAATATGAAAATTGGTTCTGAGGCAAATTTCTGCTCTATTACAGCTGTTTCATTGTTTGAAGCATAATTTATCAGTTCCTTATAATGCTTAGGAATATATTTTCATTAATTTAAAAATTTATTTTAAAAACTGAAAATTATGGGAATTTTTAACTGGGTAACTTATGTTACAATAACTTACGTTGCAAAATTTACTTACAAGCATATCTTTATTACAAAAATTAATGAATGAAAATTACAGCTTAGTTTAGATCGAACCATTGAAAATTAACAATTATGAATTAAATTTACAGAAATTTAATATCAAACTCAATGAAAAATCAAACATATTACATAACGTAAGACTTAAATCTATACTGGCTGCTGCTATTAACAAGTTCAGGTAATTCAATTTTTCAAATCATTCTTTCTTTCTTATTATAAATTTCATCTGTCGTTTCTGGCCATTTCTAATTGGTTCCAACAGCAGCCATTACTTATATTTTAAACTCGTTTTCTTCAATAATCGTCACAACTCAAGGATACAATGTATTTTCGTACTTTACCACACACCATTCACCAGCTTTTATCTCTGTTTTTTCTTCTTGTTCCTTAAAATACTTAACTAAACGAACCCCCGTAGTTTGTTAATTTCTAGTTCTTAAATGGTCATTGTCAATGTGCGGATCTTCAGAAAGTATTTTTGATAAATTTTGCTTTTTCTAACATATTTCAATACCATAAAGAGGGACTTATATTTAAAAATCTGTAATATCCACATGACTTTTCTCATACCCATTCTACAGCGCATCTTTTCTGCAGAGTTTAGTGGCATTTTAATGCAGAATAAAATGTAGTTCACCTGTAAGAGATAAAATATTTTTGTATTTGTTACTTCTAACACATATTTGATAACTTTAAATCATAACAGAAGTCATTTTTGAATAATTTATAGTACATTACTCCTAAATATTCTGAATGCAGTGATATTGTTTAGAGAGAATTAATATCTGGAAAGCCAAAAAGAAACGTATAATTTATAATAGAGGTGTATTATAATCTTATTAACAAATAGAGACATTTTAAGAAATATGATTAATTTAAATTAAGTAAATACAGTACAAATTCAAAAGAATTCTTGCATAAATTACTCCTACTTACCACATAGGTTTATTTCACAATTTACTTTCTTCATAAATACAAGTGCAGTTGAGCCCGCTTAATGGAATAGCCATTTTGGCACGAAAAACTATTCTAATAAGCGGGATATTCCATTATCCGGGATGAAAATAATGCACTACAGCGACTCGGTGCATTGAAAATGTATTACATTAAGCGGGATATTCTTTTAACTGGTATTCTAATAAGCGGGCTCGACTGTATTTAAGTTCTACTTGGGTAACTTACATTACCTGCATATGTTGGTAACTTAAGTTACACGTTTTGATTGTAGCACAAAAAATTAAATAGACAATATTTAAAAAAAAACTTTAACTATTTGCTTAACACACACTTATAAGATAGAAAATATAGCATTGTTAACATTGCATTGTCCTTTGTTTATGCACATCATGAACTTTAACATGTTTTTGGTAACTTATGTTACATAGAACAGTGCATTTTTGAAGTTAACATAAATCACTTAATTTACGTGAAAACACTCGTTTTAGCAATTTACAATATTGAATTAAAGTGTAATAATCAATATTCTTCCTTTAAAACAGTTATCTAAAGAAAAAAATTGAAACTTACCAACGTTGAAAGATTGACCATTTGCTTTGCCAAAAGTTAAATATTCCATTTCCAACTTCAAAGTACTGCCAAAACTAAAAATACTACATTCTTGATAAAAAATTAGTATAAATAATAAACTTCTAACATTTTTAAACCGAAAAATATGTAAAACAGACGCATTGCTGTAATTTGATTTTTCCAACGCTTTTCCACACTTGCATGGAATTGCCCATTAGCTAATAAACATTATTAAAGCAGTCAAAGAAGATCAAGATCATCAAGGATGAGGCTTAGGCGACTCGTACCACTTTTTACTTCATTTAGCATAAATAAAATAGAACTGAATACAGTTACACATATATATTGATTTACGAAGATAAAGTATGAGCCTAGAAAATCTCCTGTTTCGGGATGGTTTTCATACTTATTTCACTCAGTAGTGGTAGCAGTAGTAGTAGTAGTAGTAGTAGTAATAATAATAATAATAATAATTAATACTACCGTAAAATGGGGTTAATCGGAACACTTTTCAGCTTTGATTGTAAAAAAAGCAGTTAAAAGATTTTTTTTTAATTTTATTTTTTGGATAAAAATTTCGGTCTTGCTTTACTTTTGATATTCCAAGCAAAGACAAAAGATTTTGAACAATTACTATTAAAATATATAGCAAATTATGGGTGTTCCGAATCACCCCGCTGATAGGGGTCAATCGGAACACTTGTTAAAATTTTTATTTTTTTCAATTTAATCTGTAATAGGTCTCACAAACATGAGTAATATTGATGGGGGATAATAAGAACAGATAATTACTGTCAAATAAATGTATAATTTCAGTACCAGTAAACGTTTATAATTTGTGAAAATTCAAAATAATTTTGAACTTATGAAAAATGAAAAGTAATTTTAAGAAATACTTTTGAATTGAAATACAAAGATTTAACATGAATGGAAGTCACTCATGTCGTCCACAAATATGTACTTGTCCTTAAAACTAGCAATTGTGACTTGGCTTAAGTTTTTTCATAACATCTCCTGGGATGAACTCTACCTTTTCTTTAGTTTTTTGAAATTTCTAGGTTTCGGAGATTGTCCTGAAAGATTTTTTCGCTTATTCATCACTGTCTGTGTGCTGGACGTTTACTACATAAAGTCTATGTGACTTTCCCCCTTTTATTTTAAGTAAAAAGAAGTCTCCTGGAGAAAAAATCTTTTGAAATCTGCAACTTTTGTCATTCTAAGATCTAGTTGCTCACGAGAAGGGATAAACAGTAATAAATCCTTGTCCTTGTCTTGATTTGAAGAATTAGGGTTAGAATCTTGAGTTTTCAAACAGTTTCCTTCAAATAAGTTTGAATTGGAATAACAGAACTAAGTGTTCCGATTCACCCAACAAATTTTTTTCCTATGGCATTTTTCAGAATTCTTCACTTTTATGACACAATTTATAAAAAATGTAAATTCTAATGTGGTATTCTGTTGTTCAGATACATGTATTATTGAAACATACCACTCATAGTTTTTAAATATAAGAAGGTTTGTTCTTGCATATGAAGTTTTGCAGTCTATGAAAATGTGACGTTTTCTAGCATTCAACGTGCAGCCCTCTTTAGAAGCCAGTAGCGTTGCCAGATTGACAAAAGTAATTTTTTCCTACTTCCTATGATCTTACCTTTCTAAAAAAAAATTCATGGCGAAAAATACTGAATAGTATATTTATGAAGAATTTCTTTGTACGGTCGGGAAGTTTTGTTCCGATTGACCCCGCTGTTCCTATACACCCCATTTTACGGTATTAAAATCTGCCCGCGTCTGTCTGTCCGTCTGAAGCTTGAACTCCTCAAAAACCGCTGAGAGTAAAGAATCAAGCATAGTACCATTCGATTCGAAATTTTTCTAATGAAGACAATAAGACCAATCGCGTAATTATACGACCTAAATTAGCTGAGATATTAATTAAAACGTTAATTAAATTTCTTGCACTTTTAAAATTCCAAGACATTTATTTCTTTCCGCTGCCATTTTGAATAAAAACGTTAATTTAATTATTGAACTATTTAAAATTCCAGGACATATATTTCTTACCGTTGCCATTTTGAATTAAAACGTTAATTAAATTATTGAACTATTTAAAATTCCAAGACATTTATTTCTTACCGTTGCCATTTTGAATTAAAACGTTAATTAAATTATTGAACTATTTAAAATTCCAAGACTTTTATTTCTTACCGTTGCCATTTTGTATTAAAACGTTAATTAAATTATTGAACTATTTAAAATTCCAAGACATTTATTTCTTGCCGTTGCCATTTGAATAAAAACGTTAATTAAATTATTGAACTATTTACATTTCCAAGACATTTATTTCTTACCGTTGCCATTTTGAATTAAAACGTTAATTAAATTATTGAACTATTTAAAATCCCAAGATATTTATTTCTTACTGTTGCCATTTGAATAAAAAAGTTAATTAAATTATTGAACTATTTAAAATTCCAAGACAATTTATTTCTTTCCTTTTCCATTTTAAATTAAAACGTTAGTTAAATTATTGAATTTTTTAAAATTAGAGAGCGTTATTTCTTTCCGTAGTCATTTTGAATACGTGTTACATCAAAGTTCTAACAATTGTTTTTATTCTAATTAATGACTTATATTTTTTCTCTGGAACCATTTTGAAAATGTGTTTTTAAATAGAATTGCAATTGCGGTTTTTAGCAGGGACTTTTTTTGGCTGCGATCCAAATATTAAAACAACTTTTTCGTTTAGAATTTTGCAATTAATTTTACAGGAAGAAAGCGGTTTTTAAATAATTGTTTTTGGTAAGGAATTTTATTTGTTATTTAGGGAGAGTGCTAAGTATGCGCTACTTGACATCGTTTTTATTTCTGAGGAAGCATGTGCAAATAATTCGATTGACTTTTGCTGCAGGAAAGCTATTTAGCGAGCCGTTTAAGAGGGGAGTATTTTGTTGAAACTTTCCTCGCTACTGTAAAGGCAAGCCGCCTTGGCGGCGAGTAGTCTGTTTAAACTTTCCTCGTTACTTTAAAGGCAAACCGCCTTGACGGCGAGTAGGTTGTTTAAACTTTCCTCACTACTTTAAAGGCGAGCCGCCTTGGCGGCGAGTAGTTTTCTCAAACTGTCTTCACTACATTAAAGCCCGTGCAACGCCGGGCCACGCAACTAGTAACAACAACAATAATAATAATAATAATAATAATAATAATAATAATAATAATAAAACTGCTAAAGCTTTGGGTATGATCAGAATTTTTTATTTTATTGTACAAAATTGCTGTTTTGAATGAAACTTTAAATTAAAGAAAAATATAAATTGCTATCGTTTTTTCCATTTCAATATACTTTATAAAGTAAAAAAGAATGTCTCAACTTTTTAAAAAATAACTGAAGGGATAAAAATTTAACAAATAAATCAATGAACATTTTAAAAACTCTCTTTCTCCGGTATGCTAGGCTCTCCCAAAACTGCAAATTGTGATTAGAAATGCGAAGGCACTCTTCCAAACGCCTTCACTCCAGCTTTTCAAAATTTCTTCGTGTTTTGATTTTTGCAACAGTTTTGTGATGCACATTATATGCTTTTTTTATTCGATCTACATGTTTTTCAGTTAAAAGATTTTGATTTTTAATGTTCAAAATAAGCTTAATGCTTATTTAATGCTTTTTTTTTTTTTTGCATGAGGTATGTGGCCAAATAAGGCCACCCTAAGGTTCATGAACTAGTATTTTGCTCTTTTATGATTCAACTGACTCCACATGAGTCGTAAAAAATAAGAAAAAAAAGTCCGCTTGATTTAAGTTTTAATAATGTTTCCCAGCAGTTTTAACAAAGAAAAGCAATTTTGCTTTATTAGCAACATGGCTCCCCAATAAGGCTAAATCTGAAAAAACGCCAAACGATTGAAACAATCTTTGTTGCCAATATAAAAACATATTAAATCACTCGATAAACTCAAAAACACTATCAAAATTTCATATTTATTTCAATGGATAAACATTAATTAATTATTCAATCAATCGTTTCTTTCGGGCACAGATAAGTCGTTATTTTCTGTTTTTTATCACTCCTACTCACAGTTCGTGCACTTATGTGCACAGGATCCTACACTGCAAAAAATAAAATGTTGTTTTTATTGAATTTTGTAATTGTGGGATGGATTAAAATACTGTAATAGCTTTCCTCGAAGAGCATCCATGTCTTCTTTTATTTATTTTTCGGGACTTTCCACTGAAACTAAGAAAGCTGTCAGAGCCATGACGGCACAACATCCTAGAAAAGTATCTTTTCCTTTCTAATAGCTTCGGTCTTCAGATATAGCAGAAACTGAAATGAGAGCATAGAGGTATTGTGAATGGACTAAGGACTTGAGCAGTGTTTTTGCTTGTAGTTGATTTTTCACACATTCTCACATTCTATCTACGGGAACAACTGGAGAATTCAACGAAATGAATGGACTTGGAGAGGGAAAAAAAATAATCTGTGAGTCAGTGAGGGACCAGTCTCTGAGATATTTCTTATGGTTCTTAGTACTTGATTATGACCATACTTAGTGCTTAAAAACTTGAATCTATCAAAATTTTCCAACATAAAATATTTCTTCCCTTTGTAGGAAACAAAGTTAATTACTTATTCTCTACAACATATATTATATTCTCCACGTATTTTAGCAACTGAAATAGGCATTTCTTCTATCTCTGAAGGAGTTGCACGTTATTCACTTTTTACTAGTTCCTCAACGATTTAAAAAAGGTAAGTTTATTTGTGAACTTCTCGTGAAAGATTAAAAATTATTTAAAAAAAAAAGGATCAAAATAAGAGTAATATTTTGCTAAACATTATTTGCATTTGGAAAAACTTCATTCGCAAAAAATTTCAAAAATAAATAAATAAATGAAATAAAATAAAATTTCAGAATGAGATTAAAAAACTATTCACAGAAAGAAAGAAGTATTTACTGCCCATTGTTTTTCACAATAAAATTTGATTCCTGCTCCCTGTTCTCAGTTCTCATATCGCCCTCTGTAACCTCATCAGAGATCAGAAGGAAAATTTTCCTCACATTATCTAACATGCTAGGATCCTCCGTACATACCAATGAATCTTACAAAAGCGTTCATAAGTCCACGAGGACTTCTTTCTTCATTAAGTATTAGATTAAAGCACAGGCAGCTTCTGCAAAAAAAAGGGGAGGGGGTGAACGGAAATGGTGGGAGTTGGCAGCATTCCTTTAACTGTTTTTTCTACATTATTGGATTTTAACATTAATGATAAAATTAT